>JAGFNQ010001466.1:948513-1037867 GCA_024364735.1 Boesenbergia rotunda | reverse complement strand
CCCTAGCCTAACAAAGATTGCACCAACACAAGAGAGTCGGTGAAGCCGATATAGGCCATGATACTCACATCCGAAGCCAATCATCCTCCCCATACTCCCGTCCTGTAAGGAAACAGAAGTTTTAGTAAAAGAGATGGCATAATCAAGAGACCGAATAAGTTAACTTATTGATAACAAATTAAAGGAAACTTCGGGAACATAAAGAACATTATAAATAGGGAGAAACGGAGAAGGATGAATAATACCAACACCCTGGGACTGAGTTTGAGAACCATTTTCCATGGTGACAAAGGATACGTTAGGTTCTGAGCGCATCGGAATATTTATAATAAAGCAAAACTCTGCTCTTAAATCATGGATCTTTTCGTGGTGCATATAGTTCTAACAAAATCATGCGAAAACAAGCATAAACTGAAAACATACCTTGTAATCCTTTGCTTATTTGTGAATAATATCACGAACAGATGAGAGCCCCACACGTGACTCCTCTAACGGTATCCACGCGCACAAGATCACGAACTAGGTGATCCGTTAGGTGCTAGCCACTTGGATCAATAGAATTCTTTCGGATGCACTACGGATCTGGAGATGCGTCTCCAATTAGAGAAGAAGTCGGCTACTGAAGGCTTCCCGGGAGAGATGGAGAGAAATCGCACAAGAGAGAGACAAAGAAGAAGTGTTTCTCTCTTCTTCCAAGGGTGGATATTTATAGCCTCCAAGGAAGATGAAGAGACATGACTCTTCGTATTCTTCATTAATTTATCATAATTGCGACTTTTGAAATTCTCCATTAATATTCATTAATAGAGACTCTTCATCTTCTCCATTAATAATCATTAATAGAGACTCTTCATCTTCTCTATTATTGCCACAATAATTGTGACCCTTCAAACTCTCCAAAGAAAATAAGAGATAAATTCTACTCTCTCTTCTCTATATCAAATAAATCCATATTTGATCTTGATCCGTTCTAGCTTTCGATATTTCAAAAATAATTAATAATCTAATTAATTCTTATTCAGAAATAATAAATTGATTAATTTTAGTATCCACTAAAATAATCAACTACAGATACTGTTCGCGTCTATGTGCTATGCGTGCGACCCTCTAGGTTCTATACACGAAGGTAGTGTAAATCCATACACAGACTAAGGTAACCGTCTAGCAACAGTTTTTAGCCACCCAACGTGATAGAATATTAGTTATAAACTAAAACCTCCATGAACCGATTACTGTGTAATTCAATCTCTTCATCTTTATCCTACATCCCAATTAATTCGGTGCAGTATGCATCATCACCAATTAATTGTTTTACTTGATTTCCAAGATATAATAGACTCATCTTGAATGATAATCATTCCTCCCATGGCCATGGATTTCGAGTCACTAATATCTCTATCAAGCGGCCAGGATGTTAACTCTTAAATCCAAGAGAGTGATGAATCCTCTATTGACTCAACACTATTCTCTCTACGTTTTGTCATACACCCAATTACCGTATTAATCACAATCTGATTAAAGATTGCTTTTAACGGCATCAAAGTACATAACTCCACACATAGAATATACGAAGGTCTCAAGTCAAAAGATCAATTACACTCGTTCATTAAGACAAACTACCAATGAGGCTTAATATGTGGTGTTCTCTTAAGCGGGTCGTGTCCAGTGTACCTCTAAACTGAAGGCACCCCCAAGTACAACTTGGATATCCATCTCTCCGGTCTATCTTGACCTAGTCATACTTAGCGTTGATCTAGATATTTATGTCCCCTCTAGATATCTATCCGATCAAGGACGATTTTAAGAATAATATAACAATTAATCTGTGGGACTTTATCATTAATCATATACGTACAGAAAAGTAAATGATTAACGACAAATACTTGCCTTTATTAAAATAATTATCCATAAATACATAAAAGTGTCTTGGCACATAGGTGCGCACACTAACAGGATAAATAACCGAAAGTAGTGAGAGGAGAAAAAAGAGATTTAATACCAGTGACATGATTGGTGACCCCAGAATTAAGAACTCAGGGATCCGAAGATTGAGATATGCCAACAAAGAAATTACCAGCATGTGCAATCGTAGCACTGGAATCAGAAGCCTGTCGATCCTCATACCATTTCAGAAAGTTATCATAGGAAGGCGGTGGGGTCGGATCCGGTGGCAACTATGAAATGGAAGCTGAAGAAGTGATAGAACTTTGGACGATCTGAGCAGCACGAGGGGGTTGACCATGTAGACTCCGATATTTATCAATCATGTGCCCTGGTCGGTGATAGTGATCACACCAAGGATGTTCTTTGTCAACATTACGGGGTGGAGGTCTGGTGTTGCTTCGAGAGACCAAAGCTGATGAGTCAATAGGAATGGAAGGAAGTAATGTCAAGACTTTAGTAGGGACACGAAGAAGAGTTGCCCAGGTATTGTCCATGGTAGCTTCTATAAGGCTGCCCAGAAACTGATCACGAACATGAGAATAATCTGTGGGCATATTATATAAAGCCAGAGACAAATTTTTTTTCTCCTAATTTCAAGCTCTACAACAGGAGTGGTCGCAGGTGGAAGCAGTTCATTAAAGTCACAAAGAAGGCTAGAGACCGATCTCAGATAAGTTGACATAGAATCCTTAATCTGATGGACATTGAGGATGTTCATGAGATTTTTACAAACCTGATAGAGTCACCAAGAGATGTTTGCAAAGAGTTATTAAGCCTGTGCCCAAACATCTTTGTAGGTTTTGTGAGTGCAGAAGATATCCTAAGAGATGGATGGACTGTGGCTTGGATAATACAACATAACTGAGCGTCAACCTTTTTCCACAGAGGCACTACAACAAAATTAGGATTACATAACACTTAAAAGACAATATTTTTTTAAATAAGCGTTGCCGTTTTTTTAACAACGCTTTTAATGAAAAGTGTTGTCTATGTTTTTTATTTCTTATTAAAGACAACACTTTTTAAACAAGTGTTGTCTATTAGTAATTTGTTCGGTTAATTGGAGAAAACTCCCTAATCCTAAACTGATCTTTACATGCACTCTCCACTTGATAAATTCTTTGCATTTACTCCCTGATGGATTGAGCATAAAAGAGTGAAAACTCAGTATACATTATAAAGATTTGAGTATAAATTATTTGAAATTGAGTACTAATTTAAGAAATTTGAGTACAAAGTTTCAGTGACCCTCATGTGAAAATCTTGATATGGTGAGTATAAAAGAGTAAAAACTCAGTATATATTATAAAGATTTGAGTATAAATTGTTTGAGATTGAGTACTAATTTAAGAAATTTGAGTATAAAATTTCGGTCACCCCTAATGTGAAAATCTTGATGTGGTGGATGCAACCTCACATACTCAAATTTCTAAATTTTATACTCAAATTTTTTCAAATAATAATCAATCTAAATTAATTCATACTTAAATTTTGATAATGTATACTGAAATTTTTACTATCTACTGAAACAATGTATACTCAAATTTTTTCAAATAACACTCAAATTTCTTAAATTAGTACTCAATTTCAAACAATTTATACTCAAATCTTTATGATTTATATTGAATTTTACTCTTTTATACTGATAAAAAAAATAACACACAAAACTATCTTATCAATCCCATCAGGGAGTGCATGCAAAAAAAATTTCGGTTGGGGAGTGCATGCAAAGCCCAGTTTGATGTTGGGGAGTTTTCTCAAATTTCTCTCTTTTTTTAGCAAAGACAACACTTTTAAAAAAGCGTTGTCTTTTAGCAATTTTTAAAAATGTCAACAACAGTAGTTTTTTAACAAATAATCTTAGTTATATCCGCGACTTAAACCTCCTCCGTCAAAATGAAAACTCCACGAAAATTCATCTCCACCAAAACCTTCATCTTAGGAAAACCTAGTCTCCAAAATTTATTTTAGCCAAAACCAAAACTTAGCCTCCAAATTAAACTTCACAACAAACAAAATTAAGTATAAAAAAGGAAAAAAATAGATAAATAAAAACCCTGAATTATTCATTCACTCGTTCACCTTTTAATGATGCCCTAACCCACCCGATAACATCTTCATGCGTCGCGCCTCTCGCTGTCTCCTCGTTCCTTCATTGCCTCGTCGTCGATCGTCAACGACTTGTGTTCTTTCAATCGATCGTGCAGGCCAATCTCTACTGCCAGTCACGACCGTCGGGGTACAAGTTAGTCCTCCCCTTTTCTCACGATCTCTATTCTTATGATCTCACTGGCCGATCCTACCCCTTTTTAATTTCAAAGTAAACTCAATTTTAGATTAGCAGTACCTTCTACTTGATAGGAGGTAGCGGGATGAAAATAGCGAACTTGGTCACGTCATTTTTGAGTCATTAGTTCTATGTGGATTTGTGTCTTGCCCTAAAGGATTGTAAAATAGAGATAATGTTTTTTTTTCATTTTCCTTTTGAACTTTGTCAACTACGGCGAGATTAGATTTGTAAGCATGAATCAAGAGAAACTTGGGTGTATGAACATGTGTTTATATGAATCTACAAGTATTTATCCTTTTATTCTACTTTGTAACATAGATTACTAATATGCTTCAAATCTTTTGAATCATTTAAAAAATTTTGTAACAAGGGTTTTCTATTTCCTTCCTTTAATTTTGTATATCAAATCTTAAGCAATTTAATTTATTTAATTGTAAATATGTTTTTATCATTTTTAACAATTATGCAATATCATTTTTAACGATTATGTAACCTTACTTAACAATTATGCAACTTGACTTAATTATATATGGTTTAATCGTTTGAATAATTTACATTCTGTTTTCTTCCTCTAATTTAAAAAAAAAATCAATCATAAAGTAATATAATATAAAGCAAGAATATTATATTATATGTAGACATTTTTTATAATTTGCCTAATTTATTAATAGGATTGATTTCATTACCAAAATAGGCTCATCTACTATAACTTACCTAACATGATCGATCTAAACAAAACCTACCTAACAGGACCAATCTAATCAACCAAATCTCCTGGATTAGACTGCACAACTTGATTCACCCATCTAGCATGTAAGCTTAATCACTTTGTTAGTTGTTGTTGGATATTGGGCCTTAAAAGATCAATACAATTTATGATTTTGCAAGAGAAAATCGAGGTGACATCAATCAATGAAAGTCTAAATTAACTTCAAAATTGAAATCTGCGTTTTGAGTAGATGAATCTAAACTATTAATTTGCTCAAAATCAATTATGGGTGAATGAGAAATTAATTATTAAAGTCAGCTCAAAATGTTACAAAAAGGAAGTAAGGGGAAAATAGTCCCACATTGGAAATTTCAGAGAGAATTTACTTTCTTATATACGTTGTTGTGTTAATTGAGTTAACACAAATAGCACAGATGCACTCATCCAAGGGGCAAGCAGGTGCTCGCACCTGCAAGCCCGCCACCTGCCACGCGAGCACGTGAGCACACGTGCAATGGGCACTTTGTTGGCGCACTTGCACTTTGCATCGTCACGAGGAGCATTGAGGAGCTTAAATTTATGCTCTGGGTGACGTGGTTATATCTACGTGGCACTTGGGTGATGTGGCATGCATACGTGGCATTCTCGGTTGGACAGAGAGGGATGATTGGCTGCTGACTGGGCAAACGGATGGCCACCGTTGGATCGAAGAGGGTGATGGATCGCAAGTGATGCGATTTGGAGAGTTGATCACGAACAATAATGATCGGACCATTGGTGATGAAAGTTGATCTGGCAGCTAAGATCAAAGGAGAGCTGAAAGGTTACAATCCTTCAGATCTAGGGTTGAGAATAAGAGATCTGGTTGAAGGGTTACACCCTCTAGATCGAACGGCTCAGATGAACTCACCAAGGGGTACTTCACCTCTTCACCTAGTATAAATAGGACCCCTAGATGATGGAAAGAAATCACTAAAATCACTCAAACTCACTCAAACCTAATCAACCTTGCATCCATTCCATCTTCTGCATTCGGAGTCCAAAAAACCTACGAGAAGGTTCGCCGGTCTCAGAATTTGAAGTGCTACTATTCCAAGACATCATCGTTGTATCTTGGAAATGAATTACTACTATCCGTAAGCACCTGAGCGGAGCAATATCGTTTTACGAAGATAGAGTTGAACACTAGCCTCGACGATATTATATTAGATTGCATCCTCCCTGGTGGCAATACTCACCGACGGCGCCAAACAATCGTAAAACCATATTGGTGCAATCTGATATGGCCGTGATCAACGATGTTCCGACTACCGCTTCACCTGGAGTCCCGACCTCCGTTCCACCCGAAGAGAAGCCGGAGAAATTCAACGGAGCCGATTTCAAAAGATGACAACAGAAGATGATATTTTATCTGACGACGCTAAACCTCGTAAGGTTTTGCGTGAAGACCCGCCAACCGCTATGGAAGGAGATTCCAATAGTAAGGTTGCTTACGATGCGTGGTCGCATGGAGATTTCTTGTGCCGTAATTATATTCTCAATGCATTGGACAACACGTTATATAACGTGTATTGTCTAATAGAGACGGCAAAATCTCTGTGGGAATCACTAGAGAAGAAATCTGATATGACCGTGATCAACGACGTTCCGACTACCGCTTCACCTGGAGTCCCGACCTCCGTTCCACCCGGAGAGAAGCCGGAGAAATTCAACGGAGCCGATTTCAAAAGATGGCAGCAGAAGATGATATTTTATCTGACGATGCTAAACCTCGTAAGGTTTTTGCGTGAAGACCCGCCAGCCACTATGGAAGGAGATTCCAATAGTAAGGCTGCCTACGATGCGTGGTCGCACAGAGATTTCCTGTGCCGTAATTATATTCTCAATGCATTGGACAACACGTTATATAACGTGTATTGTCTGATAGAGACGACAAAATCTCTATGGGAATCACTAGAAAAGAAATACAAAATCGAAAATGCTGGTTTGAAGAAATTCATCGTCAGTCGATTTCTAGATTTCAAAATGGTGGATTCCAAAAGTGTGGCATCTCAAGTCCAAGATATGCAACTGATATTGCATGATTTGGATGCCGAAGGCATGAAGCTGAACGAGTCGTTCAAAGTGGTCACGGTAATTGAGAAACTCCCCCCGTCGAGGAAGGATTTCAAAAATTACCTGAAGCATAAGCAAAAGGAGATGGGGCTTGAAGACCTGATCCTGAGGCTACGAATAGAGGAGGATAATCGAAGGTTCTATGACTCTAAAGGAACGAAACAAGCTATCGACAAGATGTCTAACCTGGCTGAGCCGAACTCCAAGAAGCGAAGCAATTCAAAAAGAAGGCTCAAGGCAAGAAATTCAAGGGTTCATGCTACAACTGCTGAAAGTCAGGGCACATGTCTAAAGATTGCAGACGCCCAAAGAAACCAACCAAGGGACAGAAGGATATTGCGAACCAGGTCGCAACTTCTGATGACATGGAGCTAGATCTCACTGCGGTCGTGTTTGAAGCCAACACAGTGGTGGACAACCCGAAGCAGTGGTGGATCGATACTGGAGCAACATGTCATATCTGTTCTGATAAGGTGATGTTCTCTAATTATACTCCGATAAGTGGATGAAAGCTCTATATGGGCAATTCCACGACCTCACTAATTGTTGGACTTGGAAAAGTTGTTCTGAAGATAACATCAGGGAAGGGGCTAACGCTTATTAATGTGCTCCATGTTCCCGACATCAGAAAGAACCTTGTTTCTGGATCGACACTTGTTAAAGCCGGTTTCAGACTAGTGTTCCAGTCAAACAACTTTGTACTTACGGAGAATGGTGTATTCATAGGTAAAGGGTACTTAGAACAGAGTCTATTCAAGATGGCTGTAATCACTGTACACCGTGAATTTGATGGTAATAAAATAAAAGCTTCCAGCTATGTTATTGAGTGTTTTAATTTATGGTATGATCGACTTGGACATGTTAATAATAATACTCTGAAACATCTCGTCAAATTAAATTTATTACCAAACGTCAATGTTGGCAAAACACACAAATGTGAAGTGTGCGTGGAAGCAAAAATGACGAGACTACCTTTTTATTCGGTGGAAAGGTCAACAACTCCTCTAGAGTTAATGCATAGTGATCTATGTGACTTAAAATTCGTGCAAACTAGAGGAGGTAAAAAATATTTTATTACTTTTATCGATGACTACACGAGATTCTGTTATGTCTTTCTTTTAAGAAGTAAAGACGAAGCCTTAGAAGCTTTTAGAATACATAAAACAGAAGTTGAGAATCAACATGATAAACGAATTAAAATAATTCGTAGCGATAGAGGTGGAGAATATGGTGCATCGTTTGATAAATTTTGTTCAGAATCTGGCATTATCCATCAGACAACAGCGCCTTACTCACCTCAATCGAATGGTGTTGCCGAACGTAAAAATTAAACACTAAAGGAAATGATGAATGTCTTGTTGATAAATTCAGGCTCACCCCAGAACTTGTGGGGGGAAGCTATATTATCGGCAAATCACATTCTCAATAAAATCCCTCACAAGAAGAACGATAAAACGTCATACGAACTATGAAAAGGTCGCAAGCCATCATACAAATAGTTGAAAGTGTGAGGGTGCTTGGCAAAGGTCGAAATACCCAAGACAAAGCAAATAAAGATCGGACCTAAAACGTTCGATGCAATATTTGTCGGATATGTCCAAAACTGTAGTGCATATCGTTTCATAGTTCACAAATCAGACATTCCTGATATTCATGTGGGAACAACCATAGAATCTCGAAATGCAATATTCATTGAAAGTATATTCCCAAATAAGAAGGGAAACATTCAAAGTGATAGCAACAGAAACTCTAAAGACAATGACGTTTCTGAACTTAGTTGTTGTAAAAGAACTATTGACTATCAAAACGAAGATCCACGTCGGAGCAAATGGGCTAGAGTCGAGAAATCATTCAAGCTGGACTTTATGACTTTTATGTCAGAAACGAACCCAAGAACAATGAATGAAACTCTCTCTAGTCCCGACGCCCCATTATGGAAAGAAGCTGTCAATAGTGAAATCGAGTTCATCATGAATAACTATACTTAGGAATTAGTGGGCCTTTCTTCTGGTTATAAACCATTAGCATGTAAGTGGATACTAAAATGCAAGTATAAAGCTGATGGATTGATTGACAAGTATAAGGCTAGACTTGTAGCCAAAGGGTACAAGCAAAAGGAAGGTCTTGATTACTTCGATACCTACTCATCGGTCACAAGGATTACGTCTATACGAGTGATGATAGCCATCGCTGCATTGTATGACCTTGAAATACATCAAATTGATGTTAAAACTACATTCTTAAATGGTGAGTTGGAAGAAGAAATCTATATGGAGCAACCCGAGGGGTTCATAGTTCCAGGAAAAGAGGAATAGGTGTGTCGACTTGTTAAGTCGTTGTACAGACTTAAACAAGCGCCTAAACAATGGCATGAGAAATTTGACAAAATAATGTTGTCAAACGAGTTCAAAATAAATGAATGTGACAAATGCATGTATGTCAAAAACACACCTAAAGACTATGTAATCGTTTGTCTATACGTAGATGATATGCTATAATGGGTAGTAATCATGAGATAATCATGAATACAAAGGAAATGTTGACCAAGAATTTTGATATGAAAGATATGGGTCGAGCAGAAGTTATATTGGGAATTTAAATTCTCAAGACATCTGAGAGGATAGTTTTGACACAATCTCACTATGTAGAGTCGGTGTTAAAGAAGTTCAATACGTATGATTTCTCTATAGTGAAAATACCTATGGATCTAAGTCAACACTTAGCGAAAAACCAAGGTGAGCCCATATCGCAATTGGAATATTCTCGGATAATAGGTAGCTTGATGTATCTCACAAACTGCACACGTCTGGATATTGCATGTGTGATCAACAAGCTAAATCGGTTTACGAGTAATCCAAACGACACCCATTAGAAAGCATTGATGCGAGTTCTTAGATATTTGAAATATACTATGAACTACGGATTACATTACGGAAAATATCCCGCTATCTTAGAGGGATATTGTGATGCTAATTGGATATCAGATACAAAAAATTCCGAATCAACTAGTGAATATGTATTCATGATTGGTGGAGGAGCAGTATCTTGGAAATCTGCTAAGCCGACGTGCATTGGTCGGTCAACAATGGAATCCGAGTTTATAGCACTAGACAAAGCAGCTGAAGAAGCTGAATGACTGTGAAATTTCTTGGAAGATATTCCGAGCTGGACAAAACCTATGCTCGTCGTACTTATACATTGTGATAGTTAATCGGCGATTAAAAGGGCACAGAGTAGTATGTATAATGGTAAGTCACGACATATACGTCGTAGACATAATACCATTAGGCAGTTGATCTCGAATGGAGTGATTGCAATCGATTATGTAAAGTCCAAAGATAATTTGGCAGATCCTCTTACGAAGAGGCTAAATCGAGATCAAGTATACTGCTCGTTAAGAGGAATGAGATTAAAAATCTACAACTAAAACGACTGTAACGGTAAACCAACCTTGTTGACTAGAGATCCCAAGATCTTGGTTCAATGGGACAACGAAGTTACAGAAGTTGTGTTACAACACACAAAATATATTATCCCAATCCTAGGATGAATAAGTATTGTCCTACCACATGTAGTGAGGTTAAGCTTATGCTTTTAATGACTTCTATACCTTTATAAGGTAGAGTATGGTAGGATACTCTTGATAGAAGTGTCACCTATGTGAGTGTGAAAAAAGGCCGCTTCAATGAAACACTCATGAATCAAAGATGGTGTCCATGGCCGAAACGGACCCAACCATGAGAACCAAAAAGTATGTGAGATAAGTCTCTGTGTGGATGTTATTGTCTTAATATACATAAACAGCTGAGTAGTTCAAGACATCACTTTCCTTGCGCAACCTAGTATGCATGATAGCATTCCACTACGAAAGGTTCAAAGACACAAGCTACCTCTCCCGATGCATTGACTTATCGATTGGACTCCTGTAAAGTGTCTGCATGCATACACGCACTAATTTTCATTCATGTGAGGGATTGTTGAATATTGGGTCTTAAAAGACCAATACAATTTATGATTTTGCAAGAGAAAATCGAGGTACCATCAATCAATGAAAGTCTAAATTGACTTCAAAATCGAAATCTATGTTTCAAGTAGATGAATCTAGACTATTAATTTGCTCAAAACAGATTATAGGTGAATGAGAAATTAATTGTTAAAATCAGCTCAAAATGTTACAAAAAGGAAGTAGGGGGAAAATAGCCCCACATTGGAAATTTCAGAGAGAATTTACTTCCTTATATACGTTGCTATGTTAGTTGATTTAACACAAATAGCACAGATGCACTCATCCAAGGGGCGAGCAGGTGCTCGCGCCTGCAAGCCCGCCACCTACCACCTGCCATGCGCTCACGCGCCATGCGCGCAATGGCCGCTTTATTGGCGTACTTGCACTTCGCACGTTTGCATCATCGCGAGGAGCATTGAGGAGCTTAAATTTATGCTCTGGGTGACGTGGCTATACCTACGTGGCACTTGGGTGATGTGGCATGCATACGTGCACTCTCGGTTGGACAGAGAGGGATGATTGGCTACTGACTGAGCAAACAGATGGCCACCGTTGGATCGAAGAGGGTGATGGATCGCAAGTGACGCGATCTGGAGCGTTGATCATGAATAATCATGATCGGACCATTGGTGATGAAAGTTGATCTGGTGGCTAAGATCAAAGGAGGGCTGAAAGGTTACAATCCTCCAAATCTATGGTTGAGATTAAGAGATTTGGTTGAAGGGTTACACCCTCAAGATCGAACAGCTCAGATGAACTCACCAAGGGGTACTTCACCTCTTCACCTAGTATAAATAGGACCCCTAGATGAAGGAAAGAAATCACTAAAATCACTCAAACTCACTCAAGCCTAATCAACCATGCTTCCATTCCATCTTCTGCATCCGGAGTCCAAAAAACCTACGAGAGGGTTCGTCGGTCTCAAATTTTGAAGTGCTACTATTCCGAAACATCGTCGTCATATCGTGGAAACGAATTGCTGCTATTCGTAAGCACCTGAGTGGAGCAATATCGTTTTACGGAGATAGTGTTGAACACTAACCTCGACGATATTATATCAGATTGCATCCTCCCCGGCGGCAATACTCACCGACGGCGCCAAACAATTGTCACCTTAATCACTTTGCTAGTTGAAAGGCACCATCACCTTTTTGTCAGATAGATGAATTAGATTATTTTATGGGAAATTTTGAGAAAACTCCCCAACATTAAACTGGGCTTTGCATGCACTCCCCAACCGAAAATTTATTTGCATGCACTCCCTGATGGGATTGATAAGACAATTTTGCAAAACATAGTCAATGATGATCTTATTAATTATTAGGCACTTCTGTAAGTTCATTTTCCTTCATATAATCCAAGAAGGGTTTTGCTTTTGTATAAACTTAATATGGATATAAAGTTAATTTTAGGATTATGCGTCCATATTTTTTGTTTGGATAATATGAAGTTGTATCTATTGCTAAATAGTTATATTTTAAAAAAGATTGTGGATGCTTATATTTTTTGTTTGTGGATATTCATATTTACTATTTGTAAAGTTTGTGGAAATTTTATGTATATTTTGGTAAAATAATTAAATTTTAAAAACACAACACTTTCTATCCATTTAAAAAATGTCTTGTTTGTTAAAAAAGACAATGTTGTTTAAACATTGCAAAAACTTTGTCCTTGCAGAAAACGACAACGGTTTTTAAGCATTCAAAAAGTGTTGCCCTAGTAAAAAATGACAACACATTTTAGGCGTTGTAAAAGCGTTGTCCTGGCAAAACATGACAACACTTTTTAAGCCTTGCAAAAGCACGGTCTTTGCAAAAATCAACAATGCTATTAAGTGTTGCAAAAACATTGTCTTTATAAAAAAAACAACAATGCTTTTTAAGCATTGCAAAAGCATTGTCTTTGCACAAAACGATAACGCTTTTTAAGCGTTGTCTTTGAGCGGAATTTTAACAACAGTACTTTTAACAACACATTTTAAGTCACATAGACAACGCGTAAAAAGCGTTGTCTTTTAGCTTTTTTTCTTGTAGTGAGGACGATCAACGACTTGAGCATCCTTTTCGATTTGGGTGAGATGTGTCTTATAACCTTGTCCAACAAGCCGAAGCTCAATGTGAGAGACCCAAGAGAAGTAGTTCTTACCATCCAACTACTCAAAAGAGAGCAATGCAGTGATATGATTGATAAAGATTGAGATATACGACTTTGGAGTGCCAGAGATAGCCATTGATTAGTTTTGGGTTATTGAGAGGTTGTCAACATCAGGAATAAGCGCCGAAATATGCATGCAATGGAGGAGCCTCCGAGGTTCGACGAAGGAAAGCACATTGCTGAGAACAACACACGACGTGCGACAACGTGCAGGAAGAAGCCTTCAGGGCACGTGAAAATGGAGGCCGCGAGTCAAGGAAGAAAAGGAAGGGCTGCCTTGCATGAGCAGGTCATAGGGTTCTACACGATCGAGTGCAGAGAGAACACGATCACATGTGGAGAGCGATGCATTGCCGGAGCTCGTGACGCATGCAGGAGAAGAACAACAGCTTTGGCTTCTCTGGAGAACGGTAGAGTCGCGTGCATGAGAAGCACAGCAGCGTCGCGTAGAGAGAGGGGAAAAGAGAAATCGCAAGAGAGAACAAAAAAGGTCAGGATTTAGGGCAAAAGAGAATTTTAGGGTAAAGGAAAAACTTAAACCTTGTGCTCTGATACTATGTTAAAGAATTTTTTTCATCAAATATTACAAGATATAAGCCCCATTTATATACAAAGTTAGGACCTATTCTAAGAAATAATTAGAACTCTATTCTAGAAAATAAATCAGGATTCTATTCCAAGGACTAATTTATATTTTAGGTAAAATATAAATTAGGATACATCAAATTATCGCTATCATATTTACAATATTCTAATAGTAGTCAACCAATCTATTCGTATTTCAGGTCGGGAGTTACCATGAAGGTGACTAGAGGACATGTTGTGGATTTGACTTTGTGGCTGAGAATATTGATTCTCATATAGCATCGACTAATGAGATGGAAGACTAGAGTCGAACCTGTCCACTACTTATTTGAGATCATGCATTATTGTCTTTAGGAATCCCTCCTACCATGCTAGTTGTAGTACTAGTATTAGCTACTACTAGCAGAGTAAGAATTTGAGATTTGATTATTGTAGGTAGCATGATCATTGTCGAATCGATTTACCGTAGTTCATGACCTATGCTGATGTGGAATTTAACTACCTGACGGAGTTCTGTCTTTTGTTGGTAGCCAATGATAGTGAACGAATGATACAGTTTATATAGGGCCTAGCTGGTTATATTCAGATATGAATATTTGGATTAGCTACCGACTACATATAGGGAGACCTTAGATCGAGCGTTATTCATAGAGACAACCCAGCGGCGAGGGTACAGTGATTAGAAGAAAGGCAAGCAACCAATCCAAGACTCAGCTACGACTCAGAGACAATAGTTGGTCGAAACTATAGTTTATTAGCCTCAGTAGACGATGAGAACTTCAGCACCTCGTATTATGCAACCAGCTGCAGTTCAGATGATTCAGCCACAGCATATTCAGATGATGACACCATCAGTTCCGGAGATAGACCGAGTCTATCCTGCCACCAGAGAGGAGGCACAGTGGGTCAATAGATCAATATTCCATGGTAAGTTCTATTTATGCATTTCCTATTGAGTTATTGATAGATACCAATAGCCTGCATTTTTATATATCATAGACATTTATAGGAAAGGATGATAGGGTACTCACGTGTAGATCACACCTTATACTGTGTCCCTACCATTAAGAGAGGTATGGGATAAATTTCCAATTTAGTAGGTTTATAGATCGGTTCCTATACTGGATGATTAGGTATTGATTAACTTAGTGTTAGTATGGTAGGTAACTCGTTGATTCACAATCATGGTCGAGGTTGTTCATGGGAGTGATTCATTGATTTGTTATAGGTACGACCTAGTAGCTCCGATTGCCGAGTCGAGAAACTAGGGTTAAACCGTCAATAACTTATTTGGGGTTAAGGATTTCAGCCATTGAGGTGCGTAATATTGATTTTCACTCAGTATTTATATTGTATATATGAGGTTAGTACCTGTTATGATTTGGCTAGCAAAATTTAGGGATCAAATTTTTGTTAGTGGAGGAAAATATAAAATACAGCAAATAGAATACCATAAATAAGGTTTAAAATGGAAATAACCTTATAGAAAATTTTGAAAGATTTTTCAAAATTTATAAAAATATTTACAAGGATCATTGAGCTTAAGATGGATTATCTACGAATTATTTTAGGAAAAGTTATTTAAGTGAACTTCATGGTAGATTCAAGGAGATATTTAATGGGTTGCATTCCATTGATGAGAAGGTCGAGAATCGCGACCTTGTAAAATATGTCCTCAAATCTTTCCCTAGGAATGCCTTGTGGTCATCCATGGTGGATGCTTACAAGGTTTCCAAGGATCTTTCCATTATAATGCTAGATGATTTATTCTGTGAAATGGAGCAACATGAGATTGCTAACCAAGGCCCAAAGGAGAAGGTTGTGGCTTTTGTGGTAGGGGACAGAAGAAAGAAGAAGAAGGAAAAGAAGAAAGAAAAGGAGGAGGAGAAGAACACACGTCACATGGCTCGCAAGGCACTAGAGGTTTCAAATGAAGAAAGTGGTGACGAATCAAGGGACTCTTCAACCGCGCCTTCATCATCTTCGGATGATGAAGAGGTAATCTCTCCCGAGTTAGATAAATGTTATAGAACCATTGCATGCTTAACTACCTTGCTTAAAAAATCTAAGAACAAGGTAAAATCATTAAAATTAGAAGTAGAAAATTTGAAAACTTCTAAGGATGATAACAGATGATTCGCATGTTAAGGTTCTTGAAGATGAGAACAAGGACCTAAAGAGTGAAATTGAAAAACACAAGAATCTTCTTGAGAAATTTTCAAATAGCTCTAAAACCTTGGATATGATCCTCAACTCCCAAAAAGTTGTCTACAAGAAGGTTGGTTTAGGTTACCGACCTAAGGAACCAAGTTTTGTGTCATTAATGTCTAGAACCCAAATTAGATCACCAAATATTTCTAGGGTTCAAAGAGTTAGAAAGAAAATGACCAAGGCATGGGTGCCAAAATCATGCATTGAAGGTGCATTAGGTCCCAAAGTTTGGATACCTAAAACATCTATATTTCGAATTGTATAGGCATTGATTGAAGGGGAGCATCTATCAACATGGCTTGTTGATAATTGGTGCTCCAAACACATGGTCATTCCTAGTTGGAGATGTGCTTACCATTTCCTCCGCTTAATGGATAACCATTTACTACCTATGGGGAATTTTTTTCATCTCGAATTTAGATGACTGGTGTTAAACCAATGGAAATCATAAACTCCATACACAATATAGATACATGGAAAATTTTCCCATTTACTCTATTTATTGGTGTCACTGGAAAATTTTCTCATTTGTATTTGTATACATTTGGGACTATGATTTATCAAGATTACTCCAATCTAATTAGGTCTATGGTTAAGACAAATGAAGTTGATATAAACTTGGGACCATGGAATATCAAAATTGGTGTGATACAGTCTGACCTGGAATGTATCAGAGTTTCATAAATGTTTCTGAAACTAATCGGCCCACAGACCGATCTGAAATCGTTGTGTATCAAACATCATCTCAGTATCCAACCTGATCGGTCCGCAGACCAATCAGAATACTCCCTGATCGGTCAAGCAGACCGATCAGGCCTTTTCCTGATCGGTCAAGGAGACCGATCAGGGCTTATGGACATTGATATATATTTGATGTAGTAGTTAATGCAGTAGCATTGATTTATGACTATGGTTGATATTGTCGTTGACAGATAACATTTTGCGTTACTCAGTATCAATGATGCATCAGCTATATTCTGATACTCAGTGTCATATGAAGCATATACATGTTTTACCATGATATAATTCTGTATATGCTTTCCGTATGCAATTCAACACTTACTTTTCGTACTTTAGTTTTGGGGAGAGACCCTCGTTTAAGGGGGAGTTGTTTTAACTCAATAATCAGACCCTTTTCGGTGTTTGACAAAGGGGGAGAGAATGGTTGATTAAGTTTAGGTCTTATTACAAATTTAATTATTGTAGGGTGAGGACTTTGATTCCCTTGCAATTGTGAAATTTGATTTCATTTGACTTCTTATACCTAAACATAGAATCGGGTTGTCAAACAACAAAAAGAGGGAGATTGTTGATGTAGTCTGACTTTATTGTTGTTTTGGTGTTGACACCGATTTAAGTTTAGGTGATTAAGATAAGTTCGGCTTAAGTCCTGGTCGGGGACTGGGTACGAATCCCGGTGAGTGAAGCCGAGTCCTGGTGAGTGAAGTTGGGTGAAGGAAATTCTAGTGAGTGAAGCTAGGTGAACGAAACCCTGGTAAGTGAAGCTGGGTCCCGGTGAGTGAAGCCGGGTCCTGGTGAGTGAAGCTGGGTGACAAAAATCCCGGTGAGTGAAGTCGGGTCCTAACGAGTGAAGCTAGGTAAAGGAAATCCCGGTGAGTGAAGCCGGGTCCTAGCAAGTGAAGCTAGGTGAAGGAAATCCCGGTGAGTGAGGTCGGGTCCTAGTGAGTGAAGCTAGGTGACGGAAACCCCGGTGAGCGAAGCCGGGTCCTAGTGAGTGAAGCTAGGTTGAACAAAGTCCCGGTGAGTGAAGCTGGGCACGAAGTCTTGGTCTGGGGGACTGAGCATAAGTCGGAGAGTGGCTGGATTGGTCTGGAGTCCGATCAGGAAGTTGACACGAACTCCCTTGATAATAGATCGGTTTGGTGACCGATCCAGGGTGTCTGGTGAACGATCAGAAAGAGAACAAAAACATTCTGTGTAGTTTTTTATCGTCTGGTGAACGATCAGAGAGAGATCAAAAAGGGTTTGGAGAAAATCATGATCGGTCAAAGCGACCGATCAGAGTCCTCCTGGACCGATCAGGATGGCTTCTGATCGGTCCAGAGTCGACCTAATCGGTCACTTTGACCGATTAGGGCATAACCTGATCGGTCAAGTGACCAATCAGGTTAGGGAGCTGGTGGGAGCTGGTGGAAATCCCAGTGAGCTGGTGGATCGGTCTGGTGACCGATCCCCATTCTCTGATCGGTCAGTGTGACCAATCAGATCCTGATTGGATCGATCAGAGGTGAGTCTGATCGGTCAGAAGGGTAGCTGATCGGTCAGGTAATCGATCAGTGTCTGATAACTTTAATTTGAATCACTGTCAGACTTCCTGATCGACTCTGATTTCTTTCTGATACCTGCTGATACATTTTGATTTGTTGTGCTAATCCATCTGATGAGTGTGCAGGTGATACAGAGATGACACAAACTAAGAAGGAGGGTCAATTGGCGACTTTCGCTTCGGGCAGGTTTGTCTGTTTTCCATTCGCAGGATTCAACGGCTTCTGGAGCGGGCTGGCGATTGTCTGGCGGGCTGCCGACTGACCTGAGGCACAGCTGAAGAGGTTTTTAGTGGACTGAGCGCTAGTGGGTCAGTGGACCTTTAAAGGGTATAACCCTTTAAAGGTCTTTTAATCTTGTCCCTTGATCTGAAGAGTCAGATCCCATCTTGATCTCAGCCGCCAGATTAGAACATTTAATCCGACGCCTCAGATCCATCCTCCCTCTTTACAGTCAGATTCGAATCTAACGCTCCAGATCTTTGATCCAACAACCACCATTTGTTTGCCCAATCCAATCATTGTTCTCTACACAATCACGTGCCGTATAGGCACTGCCTCGTCACCGACATGTCACGTGGCGCCACCTGATCATGACACATCACACGTGACATGCCACGTGGCGTCACCTGATCATGACACGTCATCGCCACATGGAGCATAAATTAAATCTCCTCGCGATGATGCGTACATGCGAAGTGCAAAGTGCGCCAGCAAAGCGCCCATTGCGCTTGTGCGCGCGTAGCGGGCTCGCAGGTGCGAGCACTTGCTCGCCCAAGGGTAGAGACCTCCTGTGCTTTTGTATTAACAACATTAGCACAGGAACATATATAAGGAAACATTGGCTCTCATCGGTTAGCAATATGAGACTAAAGCCCCATCTTTTTCCTTAATGTTCATTTGAGCGTATCTTGAACAATTAATTTCTCATTCACCCTTAATCGGTTTTGAGCAAATAAATAGTCCAGATTTATCAACGCAAAATGTAGATTTCGATTTTGAAGTCAAACTTGTCTTTCAACGATCGATAGCATCAAAATTTTGCTTTGCAAAATTGTATCCAATAATCCCCCACATGAATGAAAATTAATGCATGTATTGCATGTATGCATGCTGACACTTTACAAGAGTCTAATCGATAAGTCAATGCATTAAGAAAGGTAGCTTGTAGCATTGAACCTTCCGTAGTGGAATGCTATCGAGCATACTAGGCTGCGCAGTGAACATGATGTCTTGAACTGCTCTGCTGTTGGTGTATACTAAGACAATAACACCCACACAAAGACTTATCTTACCCACTTTTGGTTCTCATGGTTGGTTCCGTTTCGGCCATGGACACCATCTTGGATTCATGAGTGTTTCATTGAAGTGGCATGTCCTCATACTCATATAGGTGACACTTCTATCAAGAGTATCCTACCATACTCCACCTTAAAGGTATAGAAGTCATTAAAAGCATAAGCTTATCCTCACTACATATGGTAAGACAACACCAAATCATCCTAGGATTGGAATTGTAGAGATAATTATTTCTCTTATGCTGTTACACAACTTCTGTAACTTTATTGTCCTATTGAACCAAGATTTGGGATCTCCCGTCAACAAGATTGGGTTACCGCTACAGTCGTTTTTAGTTGTAGTCTTTCAATCTCATTCCTCTTGATGAGCAGTATACTTGATCTCGATTTAGCCCCTTCGTTAGGGGATTTGCCTTAGATTTGACATAATTGATTGCAATCACTTCGTTCGAGATCAATTGCCTAATGGTATTATGTCGACGACGTATATGTCGTGACTTACTATTATACATACTACTCTGTGCCCTTCCAATTGCCGATTGACTATCATAGTGGATAAGTACGGCGGGCACAGGTTTTGTCCAGCTCGAAATATCTTCCAAGAAATTTCGCAGTCATTCAGCTTCTTCAGCTGCTTTGTCAAGTGATATAAACTCGGATTCCATTGTTGACTGTGCTATGCATGTCTGCTTAGTAGATTTCCAAGATACTGCTCTCCCACCGATCGTGAATACATATCCACTAGTGGATTTGGAGTCTTTTGTATCGGAGATCCAATTAGCATCACAATATCCCTCTAAGACTGTGGAATCCCTCCAAGAACTCGCATCAGTGCTTTCCAACGAGTGTCGTTTGGATTGCTCATAAAACGACTCAATTTGTTGACCACACATGCAATATTCGGACGAGTACAGTTTGTGAGATACATCAAACTGCCAATTATCCGGGAATATTCCAATTGTGATATGGGTTCACCATAGTTTTTCGCTAAGTGTTGACTTAGATCCATAGGTATTTTTACAGTAGAGAGATCGTATGCATTGAATCTTTTCAATACTGACTCTATATAATGGGATTGTGTTAAAACTATCTCATCAGACGTCCTAAGAATTTTAATTCCCAATATGACATCTACTAGACTCATATCTTTCATGTCGAAACTATTGGTCAATATTTTCTTAGTACTCATGATGATATCATGATTACTTCCCATTATGAGCATGTCGTCTACGTATAGTCGACAAACGATTACATAACTCTCAGGTGTGCTTTCAACTTAAATGCATTTGTCACATTCATTTATTCTGAATTCGTTTGACAGCATTATTTTGTCAAATTTTTCGTGCCATTGCTTTGGTGCTTGTTTAAGTCCGTACAACGACTTAACAAGTCGACACGCCTTTCCCTCAGTTCCAGGAGCTATGAACCTCTCGGGTTGCTCCATATAGATTTCTTCTTCCAACTCACCATTTAAGAAAGCAATCTTAACATCCATTTGGTGTATTTCAAGGTCATACAATGCTGCAATGGCTATCAGCACTCGTATGGGCGTAATCCTTGTCACGGGTGAGTAGGTATCGAAGAAATCAAGGTCTTCCTGTTGCTTGTACCCTTTAGCTACAAGTCTGGCTTTATACTTGTCAACCGATCCATCAGTTTTATACTTGTGTTTTAGTATTCACTTACAACCTAATGGTTTAGTACCAGAAGAAAGGTCTACTAATTCCCAAGTATGGTTATTCATGATGGACTCGATTTCACTATTGACAGCTTCTTTCCACAATGAGGCGTCGGAACCAGAGAGAGCTTCGCTTAGTGTTCTTGGGTCCATTTCTGACATGAATGTCATGAAATCTGACCCTAACGATTTCTCAACTCTAGCCCGTTTGCTCCGACATGACTCTTCGCTTTGATCGTCAATAGCCCTTTTATGACAACTAAGTTCTGGAACATTATCTTTGTTAGAACTTTTGTTGTCATTATTTTGAATGTTTTCCTTCTTATTTGGGAACACGTCTTCAAAAAATATTGCATTCCGAGATTTTATGGTTGTACCCACATGAATATCAGGAATGTCTGACTTATGAACTATTAAGTGATATGCACTACTATTTTAGGTATATCCGACAAATATTGCATCGAACGTTTTAGGTCCGATCTTAACTTGCTTTGGCTTAGGTACTTTGACCTTTGCTAAGCACCCCCACACTTTCAAGTATTTGTACGATGGCTCGCGGCCTTTCCATAGTTCATATGGTGTTTTATCATTTTTCTTGTGAGGGATTTTGTTGAGAATGTGGTTTGCTGATAATATAGCTTCACCCCACAAGTTCTGGGGTAAGCCTGAATTTATCAACAAGGCATTCATCATTTCCTTTAGTGTCAGATTTTTACGTTCGGCAACACCATTCGATTGAGGTGAGTAAGGTGTCATTGTCTGATGGATAATTTCATATTATAAACAGAATTCATCAAACGGTGTACTATATTCTCTACCTCTATTGCTATGAATTATTTTAATTCGTATTTCAAGTTAATTTTCAACTTCCATTTTATAGGTTCTGAAAACTTCTAGGGCTTCATCTTTACTTCTTAAAAGAAAGACATAACAGAACCTCGTGCAATCATCGATAAAAGTAATGAAGTACTTTTTACCTCCTCTAGTTTGCACGAATTTCAGGTCACATAGATCACTATGTATTAATTCTGGAGGAGTCATTGACCTTTCCACCGAATGAAAAGGTAGTCTCGTCATTTTTGCCTCTACGCACACTTTGCATTTGTGTGTTTCATCAACATTAATGTTCGATAATAAATTTAGTTTGACGAGACGTTTCAGAGTATTATTATTGACATGCCCAAGCCGATCATGCCATAAATTAAAACACTCAACAACATAGCTGGAAGCTTTTAATTTATTACCATCAAAATTACGGTGCACCGTCATTACAACCATCTTGAACAAATTTTGTTCTAAATACCCCTTTCCTACGAAGACACTGTTTTTCATAAGCACAAAGTTGTTGGATTGGAACACTGGTTTGAATCCGGCTTTAACAAGTGTCGATCCAGAAACTAAGTTCTTTCTGATGTCGGAAACATGGAGCACATCAATGAGAGTTAGCTCCTTCCCAGACGTCATTTTTAGAACAACTGTCCCGAGTCTAACAATTGAGGACGTCGTGGAGTTGCTCATATAGAGCTTTCTTCCACCTATCGGGGTATACTTGGAGAACATCGCCTTGTCCGAACAGACGTGGCAGGTTGCTCCAATATCGATCCACCACTGCTTCGGGTTGTCCACCAAGTTGGCTTCGAACATGACCGCAGTAAGATCTAGAGCGTTGAGATCTATGTCAGCGGAGGTTGTGACTTGGTTCGCAACATTCTTCTGGCTCTTGGTTGTCTTCTTCGAGCGTCTGCAGTCTTTGGACATGTGTCCAAACTTTCCACAATTATGGCACGTGCCATTGAACCTTTTACCTTGAGCTTTTTGGTTCGGTTGCTTCGACTTCTTGGCTTTTGGTTCCGTCAGGTTAGACATCTCGTCGACTGTCCGCTTTGTTCCTCTAAAGTCGGATAATTTTCGATTATCCTCCACTATTCGCAGCCACAGGATGAGGTCTTCAAGTCCCATCTCCTTTTGCTTATGCTTTAGGTAATTTTTAAAATCCTTCTATGACGGAGGGAGTTTCTCGATTACCGCAGCAACTTTGAATGACTCGTTCAGCAGCATTCCTTCGGCGTCCAGATCATGCATTATCAGTTGCATATCTTGGACCTGAGATGTGACGCTCTTGGAATCCATCATTTTGAAATACAAAAACCGGTTGATGATGAATTTCTTCAGTCCAGCGTTTTCAAGTTTGTATTTCTTCTCCAGCATTTCCCATAATGACTTGGCCATTGACGGGCCCAAACTATGTGTCACGAATGTGGGCCTCAAATTTAGAATTTATAAATGAAAGCTGGAAACCCTTTTACAATCAAAAGTATGAAAATGTAATATAGGGGCCACAGGTCGTATTTTTCTCGGGGACTAGTTGACGTTGTTCGATTCCCGCTTGTATTTAGGTGTCGTCTGTGAATTTGGGTTTCGAGTTCAATCTAAAATGAAATCGCAATAAAATATAAGATGAATGCCACTAAAACTTGGTATGCAATGGAATAAAACCTATGTGCCAAATCTGATATGGAGTGCTAAAACTAATACTAACAACTCTGCATTGAAAACAATCGACTAAGCTTGAAAACCTTGCTATCAGTTAAAACTCTTGCTAAAATGAATGGATTAAGTTCAGACCAATAGATAACTTCAGAAATGAACTTGAATGCAACTTTCGAAGCAGGAATTCAGAACTTGAATTTCAGAACCTACAGATAAAAGGCAATGCTAAACAGACCAATGTTGGTGGAGTTGAACAGATAAAATTCAGATCGTGAACTGCCAATTCAGAAATGAATTGATCATGCAGTTGGAAGGAAGACTATAAATGCAATGCTCTGCATGTTTGAATGGGGAAAATCAGAGAATGAAATAGAATTTCTGATCAGATCTACTTGTTTCAGACCCAATGCAGAAAATTCAGCAACCGAATTGGATAATTCCAGCCTGGCAAAATTCAGAATCTGACGCTGAGTTTCAGCAACAATTTGAAATGCAGAACCAAAAACAAACAAGCTAGAGTTGATACACCACGAGCTGATGTGCAGAAATAAACAGATGCAGAATTGGAATTCAGATTATGGCATTGAAGTTGATACAAGAATTGATACGCTACACCCGATTGCATAAACAAATCAATCAAGTGGAGATCTAATGCAATGGTTGACCAAACAATAACCTCTTCATGTGCTGGAATTGAAAACATAGAAACAAATGGGGAGAATGCAGAAACAAGATGGAAGTGCAGAAATTATGTGCAGGGATTCAAACTGCTGAAATTCTGAACATGCAAATATGGATACGGCAACAACAGCATACAAGAAATACACACAAGACAAGCTGAGATCAATTATAATGATTCACTAACTGTCCACCTCTCTGATGAGCTGAAATCAGAATGCAAACATAAGCCAAAACTAGTGCAGAAATAATCTGAAGTTTAGCAACAAAAATCAATTTGCAGAAATGAGAATTGATACATAATAATCTGCTGCACTAACTCTGATATCAGTGCTATTTAAATGGAACTAATTACAATGCAATTCAGGAGCTAAAACGAAGCTATCTTGCTACAAAATCCAGGAACATCAATAAAGAATCTGAATATGCAGAGATGCAGAAATGGAGTCAAGTTGCAGAAATTGATGCAGAGGCAAACTGAACAAAAGTGCAAAAAGAATTCTAAACACAAAACATCTTAGATCAATTGCATTGTCTAACTAAATGTTGTCTACAATTGCATGCATCAAAACTAAACACAATCTGAATTCGAAACAAATGGCAAGAATCAGGAATAACTTGGCACGCAGAGAATGAGATTGGCACAGCTGATACTCAAGCTTAAAATTGCAAAACAAGTAAAATCAAATGGAGAATTAACTAAACAAACTAGTTAACTAATAGAAGAACAGATTGAAACCACTAATTAAACAGAATTAAATCCGAAATGTTAACTACAGCAGCTGAAACTAAAGTGCAGAAACAGAACATGGCAGTAATGAAATTACAACTACAAAAACAGAAATTAAACGAGTTAAACTACTCCTCAATCTTCCCTAAGCTCAAGACTTTCTTGGTCGTCAATCAAGAGCCGGCCTCGAACCCCTAAGCACAGCAAATCAGTGGAGCGCAGCTCGGATTGATGGAATTTGCTCAAACTTCACTCGGCTGGAATTTTCCAGTCCAATCTCTTGTATCTCGATGGATGGACTGCGATGGTGAATTGGGACTCATCTGAGCTCACCTGAGAACCCCTACAGCCGGCTCAGATGGTCGGAAATGGCTTGTGGACGAGATACTAGTGGTTGGTTAGCAGAGATGCCGAAACCCTCAAACACCACTGTCCGGATGTAATCTGAGCTGAATTCGCCACCCTAGCTATCCCCAATGATCCAATTCTTGATCTAGATGAAGATTGAGGGGTCGCGCCCCTTTGGATTGAAGAAAATCGACTGGAAAACGAAGAAGAAACGGTGAAGGGTACTGTAGCGGCGGAGACGCGACGAAGAACAGCTGCTGCAAAAATTTCCTTAAGTAATTAGAATTGGACGGCTCAGATTGATTGGAGGAGATCCAACGGTAGATCTTGATCTGATTTAAGCCAAACTTTTATGATGATGATCTGGGGTCAGGATCTGCCTTGTGGTAGCTCGGATCCTCCAGATGTGCAACGGATGGTCCAGATCAACTCTATCTGTGAATGGACGCTCTAGAGCCCTCCAAGCTTGATCCAACGGTTGATTGAGCTCTGATTGGGATGAAACCTTCAGATCTTGATCATAGAGCTTGATCAACCCTAACCCTAGCTTGGATTGCTTCAGATCGTCCCGGATGGCTCAGATCTAGCCGCTCTTGAATCGGACGACCCGGATTGATCGTAGGCTTGATAATTCGATCCGGTTCACATCCGACTCAAGTTTGACCCAGTATGCCCTAGGTCCAGGATTCTTTCATGCCTACAAAAATATATCAGAAAATTTAGTGGCCAATTAATCCATTTTAATATAATTTTGCAATTAAGTCCAAAATAAGATAAAGTTCCAAAACCTAGGGTAAAATCAGAATTAAGCAATAAAAACATGGGTCAAACATGGATTTTAGCACTTAAAATAATCAATAAAATGGTGCTTATCAACTCCCCCACACTTAGCCTTGAGCGTCTCGCGAAACTACTAAATATGTATCCCTTAGGCTTTCTTAAGCATAATTAGAAGCAAATGAAAAGAAATTACCTAGGGTTGTCAATTCTCATAAATCTAAGGTCTATGGATTAGTATCTTGTCCTTAAATAAACAACTTAGCCTTTTCATCTATCATGAGTCATTGAGATGAATTTAAATCACTAAGCCTTTCAAGGAAAATTTTGGTGGCTCTCTCCTTAAGTTCTAACTTGATGATGGAAGTGGAGCTCACTCTCACACATATGCTTCTTGCACTACCATAGGCTTGCTTATTATCTAATCTCCACCATTAATCATGATTAGGATCAACAACTATAAAAACAAGTAAAAACAAGGAAAATGATAAGAAATGGACTAAAAATTCAAGGAAATGGAAAATTGATAAAGTGGGAGACTTGAGTGCTCAAATATGTTTTTGATGCATTTTGCCCTCCTTTCAGTCCTCTAGTGAATAACAAAGTGTGGTGAAGTCAAATTTAAATAATTCCTTTGATTTGGATGAAAAACCTTTCATTTGATCTCAATGTGCCAAGTTTTCTTCTATTGTGTGCCAAATTTCTTTCTTCCTTGTCTTTTCTGATTTTTCTCTTCTTCTTTTATCTTCTAGCAAGGTCAGAATGTATCAAAGAACACATGGTATCAAGTGGAATAGATACTCAACATAAAATCTTCACTCAACAACCTTTGTAACTCACTCTTGATACACTTCACCCTTTGTTGGCACACTACTTTCTTCCCTTTGTTTCTTTCTCTTTTTTTTTTTCTTTTCTTGTAGCTCCACGGCAGATCTTTCAGAATCAAGAATCTGATTTCTCAAACAATGTCAGTTTCAAGTTGATACAAAACAAGTTTTTATGGTCTCACAATTTAAATCCTACTTGTGTTTTCATTCTGAATTTTTTTTTCTCAATATATGTTCAGCAACATCTCTTCAACAGATTTCAGCATCTTACATCTTACTTTGCATTCAACTTTTTGTCACTTCAGCAACTCCAAGTCAGCACTCGACAGATTGCATGCTCCATGGCTTGATAACCTTGCTTCCTCACTATCTTTTAGTGCCCTGTTTCTGTTTCTTCTCTGCTGATTTCATTCAGCAGTTTCAATTCTGCTCCCAAGAGATTTTGTTCAATTGAAAATCATTCTACAGGTTCGGTTTGAAGGCAGCAAGGTATTGCTGATTTAGAAAGCATAGATTCAATTGGGATTTGATACAAAACTGCCTTGCTACATTCACTGATTTTTCTCTATTATAACTGCCCCCTTTTGCCCAGATTTCTGCATTTTTCTTGGCACAGCAGTTTGTATCTTTTCCGCAGCTCAAAGTCGAAGTAACTCAGCTTCAATTCCAACTCATCAGCCTTCAATTCAGATTGTATCCAGCTGGAATTTAGCTTGTGTTCAGCTGCACTTTCATCTTGTTTCCATCTTTGATCTGCACAAGCTGTTTTTGGCAGAAATTCCTGCATTGATTCAACTAATTCCAGCTTCACTCAGTCTCTACAAGATGTTGCTGATCTCGGCAAAGAACAGCTCTAGCAGCTACAAATTCAGCTGCAAATTCAGCTTACTGATTTTTTTCTATATGGCATAACTTTGCTCTTGCTTGTGTGCCATTTTTGCTTTTCATTGAAGATTTCTTCTTCAAAAACTGCTTCACTTAATTTGGCACTGCATCACTGATTTTCAACACCCAAAAATTCAGATTTAGATGGATACTAACTGTGTCTATGCCCATTGAAATCAAGTGATACCGAAACAATCTCTTCTTCTTTGAATTCCTTGCTTTTAGATTCAATCTCTTGACCATTTCTTCTCAATTTCTGTCTCAGAATTTTCTTTTGAAATGCATGGATTTTTCCATTGATTGCCACTTGAATCTTCAAAGTGTAGTAAAGAATCTAAGTCTCCAATGGCTCTCACCTCTCTTGCTCATTTTTGGCACCAAACATCACTCACTTGGCACATGGAATTGTTTTTTTTTTTTTTTTCGAATTGAAGTGCCTTTTTCGAATTGAAGTCACTCCCCCACACTTGAATCTTTGTCCGTCTCGGGCAAAATAGCATTAGAAACATATCAAACAACAAGTCCAAAGAAAAGTGAAAGTAAGAGTAAGAAATAAGTAAAGAAAAATGGAATGAACATGATTTTTGTCAATTTTGATATGGAAAGGAAAACAAATAGATTAGCCTTTATAGATGTGATCCAATCATTGAAATATGGTTTTGAAAGAACCTAAGCAAGTTCTAGAGTTTAATAACATGTGTGTCACAAATATAAGGCTAAGTCTCACTAGGTAAAAATAATTCATCCCAAGTCCTCAATTAAGAATCTAAAGCAAAGTAGTACTCAAGCATCCAAGATTTCATCCATTAGCTCAAATCCTAAGTTTCAACAACCAAATTTAATTTATTTTCAAAAGATTCTAACATGCTATGGAGATAACCTAGAGGGATACTTTTATTTCTACTCATGCAAAAGTGCTAAAAGAAAAGACATGGTATTTACAACGACTATTTATTCAATTTACTCTAGAAAACATAAAAGTGAAAAATGTGATAAAAGAAAATGCAAGAAAGAAAAATCTCCCCTTTATTTCTGGTGGACGGAGTCGATCCAGAAGAAGCCTCCATCGTGGTGGTGGAGGAACATGGGTGGCTGGGATAAGTAGGACTCCCCCACACTTGAACTTCACAAAAAATTGCTCTGGTGGCCTAAGTCGATTCAGGTTTAAAATCCACTGAAGGAATGGAGTTCTTTTAATTAAAGCAAAATCATCTCCTCCTTCTTTATGCCTTTCAGAAGTCCTTCCAGGAGGCTGAAGTCTGTTCAGTTGGAGTACCCACTCCTGAAGTCTTCTGGACCCTGCAAAACAATGTAATACCTCTCTCAAGTGTTCAGGGTCAGAAAGAAATGATATAAGTTCAGTCTCTGCATCAAATGAATCCAAAACTACATCATGTCTAATTAAATCAAATTCTGGTGCCTCAATGAAATTTTCAAAATTATGTTCTACAAAAGTTGCATCCAGATACCCATCACAAATAAAGAAATCAATTTCTGGCTCATCAATAGAAATTTCACAATTATCTTCTACAAAGGATGTATCAAGCAAAGGGTCACAGCCAATAAAATCAATCTCAGATATTTCCAAAAGTCTTTCACATTCATTCTCAGCATATGACATAGCAAGAGATTCATCAAAATAAATAACATCCATTTCAGGCACTTCTAAGAAATTTTCACTAGTCATATCCACAAAAGATGTATCAAAAGATTCATCATAGAAAACAACATCAATTATGGGTGCCTCTAAAATTATTTCACTATTCATATTTACAATGGACGTGTCAAATAATGCATGATGATCAATAAAATCAATGTTTGGTACCTCTATTGGATTTTCACAAACAATCTCTACACAAGGTATATCAATAAATACATCAGAGTCAATAGAATCATCCCTAGGTACCTCACTGAATTTTTCTGAAGAAGGAGGAGAAATACTTACCTGAGCGTGCTGGATAATACCTGGAGGTTCTATAATAGTAGATGTATCTGTGGTCTCCTCCTGGTCAAGTTCATGTTCCTCTTCAGCCTCAGGCTCTGGTGGACATTCAACTGGTGATCCTTGGGCGCTTGCTTCCACCATGCAAGTCCCTACACTTTCTGGTTCATTCTCTAAATCTTGTGGTGGTCCCTGGGGCTTAGTGCAATCCCCTACACCTATGGAATCATCTCCTCTGCATGCTTCTCCTGTAATATCTGCAACAACAGTGTCAGAAAAATTAGGACCATCAATAATGCTATCATCAGAAAATAAAAGTCTAGAATGGTCCTGTGGAGCTTCAGTTTCTTCTTCTGGAGCTGAAAAATTTGGAATTGGATTTTGAGTAGGAGTCTCCTGAGGAATGCATGCTCTAGGTGCCCAGACTTTAATGAGTACGTCATCTTCTTCTTCTATCAAATGTGCAAGATTACTTGAAGAAGGACTTGGCCATGCACTAGGGTCACCTTGAACTGATATAAAACCAACTCCGAGGGATTGTTCTGATTTTTGGGCTTGCCTTTGTTTCTCTTGTTGTTGATATAGTAAAACTTGTTGAACCATCTCCTCCCACCTTTGTTGTTGAGCCTCATTCTCATTAAGGTTCTCAAAGCCTCCTTGGTTAGCATAGCTCCTTGACTGATTTTGAAAGGATGAAGTAGACTGAAAATTTTGAGCTTGCTGATTTGGTTGAAAACATGGCTGTTGAGGCTGATTAAAGGGCTGATATTCTTGAAAACTTTGCTGGAAGTTGTACCCTTGAAAGTTCTGATTTTGGTGTGGAAAATTCTGTGGCAAGGGCTGAAAATTCTGATTTTGAAACCCTTGGTTGTAAGGCTGAAAATTTTGATTCAAGGGCTGTGTGGGCTGATAAAATGGCTGGTTTTGAGGCAGATCTTGCTGAAATGGTTGACACACTTGCTGCCCTTGATTGTATTGCTGGAATTGAGGTTCAAAATGCTGAAATATAGGCTGAAAATTGGGCTGAAATTGCTGAAAACTGGGCTGAAAATTCTGGAAAATTGGCTGCCCGTTCTGAAAATTCTGGAAATTCTGGAAATTGCTGGAATGTGGCTGAAATTGTTGGAAATCTTGCGGTGGTGGCTCCAATTGTTGAAATGGTGCCTGAAACTGAAAGTTTGGTTGCTGAAAATTAGGATAGGGCTGCTGAAATTGATCATTCGGGTGTTGAGAATTCAAATGGGGCTGCTGGAAATCAAAATATGGCTGCTGGAATTCTTGGAGTAGCTGAAATTGTGGCTGAGGTAGCTTCTGATAAGTAGATGACTGAGCTTTACGTTCTAGTTGGTAGTCCCACTCCTTTATCACATTTCTTATCTCCTCCAGTGCCTTCACTATTTCTGATTGTTCCGTTGAATTCATTTTGAATCTTGCAGCCCTGTCACAAATCAAACAAGAAAAAATGGCAGCAACCGTATACAAAAATACAGCACAATAAAATAGAACCCAATGATATGTCTAAAAGTATACAAGCAAAAATCAAACAAATCAACTAGTTGCTTCCCCGGCAACGGCGCCAAAAATTTGACGGGCCCAAACTATGTGTCACGAATGTGGGCCTCAAATTTAGAATTTATAAATGAAAGCTGGAAACCCTTTTACAATCAAAAGTATGAAAATGTAATATAGGGGCCACAGGTCGTATTTTTCTCGGGGACTAGTTGACGTTGTTCGATTCCCGCTTGTATTTAGGTGTCGTCTGTGAATTTGGGTTTCGAGTTCAATCTAAAATGAAATCGCAATAAAATATAAGATGAATGCCACTAAAACTTGGTATGCAATGGAATAAAACCTATGTGCCAAATCTGATATGGAGTGCTAAAACTAATACTAACAACTCTGCATTGAAAACAATCGACTAAGCTTGAAAACCTTGCTATCAGTTAAAACTCTTGCTAAAATGAATGGATTAAGTTCAGACCAATAGATAACTTCAGAAATGAACTTGAATGCAACTTTCGAAGCAGGAATTCAGAACTTGAATTTCAGAACCTACAGATAAAAGGCAATGCTAAACAGACCAATGTTGGTGGAGTTGAACAGATAAAATTCAGATCGTGAACTGCCAATTCAGAAATGAATTGATCATGCAGTTGGAAGGAAGACTATAAATGCAATGCTCTACATGTTTGAATGGGGAAAATCAGAGAATGAAATAGAATTTCTGATCAGATCTACTTGTTTCAGACCCAATGCAGAAAATTCAGCAACCGAATTGGATAATTCCAGCCTGGCAAAATTCAGAATCTGACGCTGAGTTTCAGCAACAATTTGAAATGCAGAACCAAAAACAAACAAGCTAGAGTTGATACACCACGAGCTGATGTGCAGAAATAAACAGATGCAGAATTGGAATTCAGATTATGGCATTGAAGTTGATACAAGAATTGATACGCTACACCCGATTGCATAAACAAATCAATCAAGTGGAGATCTAATGCAATGGTTGACCAAACAATAACCTCTTCATGTGCTGGAATTGAAAACATAGAAACAAATGGGGAGAATGCAGAAACAAGATGGAAGTGCAGAAATTATGTGCAGGGATTCAAACTGCTGAAATTCTGAACATGCAAATATGGATACGGCAACAACAGCATACAAGAAATACACACAAGACAAGCTGAGATCAATTATAATGATTCACTAACTGTCCACCTCTCTGATGAGCTGAAATCAGAATGCAAACATAAGCCAAAACTAGTGCAGAAATAATCTGAAGTTTAGCAACAAAAATCAATTTGCAGAAATGAGAATTGATACATAATAATCTGCTGCACTAACTCTGATATCAGTGCTATTTAAATGGAACTAATTACAATGCAATTCAGGAGCTAAAACGAAGCTATCTTGCTACAAAATCCAGGAACATCAATAAAGAATCTGAATATGCAGAGATGCAGAAATGGAGTCAAGTTGCAGAAATTGATGCAGAGGCAAACTGAACAAAAGTGCAAAAAGAATTCTAAACACAAAACATCTTAGATCAATTGCATTGTCTAACTAAATGTTGTCTACAATTGCATGCATCAAAACTAAACACAATCTGAATTCGAAACAAATGGCAAGAATCAGGAATAACTTGGCACGCAGAGAATGAGATTGGCACAGCTGATACTCAAGCTTAAAATTGCAAAACAAGTAAAATCAAATGGAGAATTAACTAAACAAACTAGTTAACTAATAGAAGAACAGATTGAAACCACTAATTAAACAGAATTAAATCCGAAATGTTAACTACAGCAGCTGAAACTAAAGTGCAGAAACAGAACATGGCAGTAATGAAATTACAACTACAAAAACAGAAATTAAACGAGTTAAACTACTCCTCAATCTTCCCTAAGCTCAAGACTTTCTTGGTCGTCAATCAAGAGCCGGCCTCGAACCCCTAAGCACAGCAAATCAGTGGAGCGCAGCTCGGATTGATGGAATTTGCTCAAACTTCACTCGGCTGGAATTTTCCAGTCCAATCTCTTGTATCTCGATGGATGGACTGCGATGGTGAATTGGGACTCATCTGAGCTCACCTGAGAACCCCTACAGCCGGCTCAGATGGTCGGAAATGGCTTGTGGACGAGATACTAGTGGTTGGTTAGCAGAGATGCCGAAACCCTCAAACACCACTGTCCGGATGTAATCTGAGCTGAATTCGCCACCCTAGCTATCCCCAATGATCCAATTCTTGATCTAGATGAAGATTGAGGGGTCGCGCCCCTTTGGATTGAAGAAAATCGACTGGAAAACGAAGAAGAAACGGTGAAGGGTACTGTAGCGGCGGAGACGCGACGAAGAACAGCTGCTGCAAAAATTTCCTTAAGTAATTAGAATTGGACGGCTCAGATTGATTGGAGGAGATCCAACGGTAGATCTTGATCTGATTTAAGCCAAACTTTTATGATGATGATCTGGGGTCAGGATCTGCCTTGTGGTAGCTCGGATCCTCCAGATGTGCAACGGATGGTCCAGATCAACTCTATCTGTGAATGGACGCTCTAGAGCCCTCCAAGCTTGATCCAACGGTTGATTGAGCTCTGATTGGGATGAAACCTTCAGATCTTGATCATAGAGCTTGATCAACCCTAACCCTAGCTTGGATTGCTTCAGATCGTCCCGGATGGCTCAGATCTAGCCGCTCTTGAATCGGACGACCCGGATTGATCGTAGGCTTGATAATTCGATCCGGTTCACATCCGACTCAAGTTTGACCCAGTATGCCCTAGGTCCAGGATTCTTTCATGCCTACAAAAATATATCAGAAAATTTAGTGGCCAATTAATCCATTTTAATGTAATTTTGCAATTAAGTCCAAAATAAGATAAAGTTCCAAAACCTAGGGTAAAATCAGAATTAAGCAATAAAAACATGGGTCAAACATGGATTTTAGCACTTAAAATAATCAATAAAATGGTGCTTATCAGCCATCTCCATCATGCAATATACGTTATATAGCGCATTGTCCAGCACATTGAGAACGTAATTGCGGCATAGGAATTCTCCGTGTGACCACGCATCGCGAGCAACCTGGCTCCCGGAATTATCTTCCGTAGCGGCTGGTGGGTCTTCACGCAGGAACCATACAAGGTTCAGCGTGGTCAGGTAGAATAGCATCTTCTGCTGCCATCTTTTGAAGTCAGCTCCGTTGAATTTCTCCGGCTTCTCGGCGTGAGGGACGGCGGTTGGTACATTGTTGATTCTGGCCATATCAATTTGCCGAATATCGTTTTACGATTGTTGGTTTCTGACTTGTATCTCCTCGGTATTTGGCTTAGTCGATTTACGACCGTCGGATCTTCCGGGAGGTTGCTTTTGGAGGAAGCAAACTGATTGGTTTACGTCGAGGCTAGTGTTCGACACTATCTCCGTAAAACGATATTGCTCGGCTACTGATGCTCACGGATAGCAGCAATTCGTTTCTAAGATACAACAACGTCGTCTCAGAATAGTAGCACTTCAAATTCTGAGACCGACTAACCTTTCCGTAGTCTTTTTGGACTCTTGAAGCATACAATGGATGAGTACGAATGCTTTTAGATTGCAATACTTGAATGAATGCAATGATCAAGTAGAGGGATCTATTTATATTGAGTGAAGAGGTAAGTACCCTTTGGTTCAGATAGATCTGGATCATTCATAATGAAAGGGTATAACCCATTAAAGGACTTGTATCTCCTCGCGACGATGCATACGTGCGAAGTGCAAAGTGCGCTAACAAAGCGCCCATTGCGGGTGTGCTCGCGTGGCAGGTGGTGGGCTCGCAGGTGCGAGCACCTGCTCGCCTAAATTTAGAGACCTCTTGTGCTTTTGTTAACAACATTAACACAGGAACACATATAAGGAAATACTGGCTCTCGCCGGTTAGCAATATGGGACTGAAGCCCCATCTTTTTCCTTATTGTTCATTTGAGCATACTTTGAACAATTAATTTCTCATTCACCCTTAATCGGTTTTGAGCAAATAAATAGTCTAGATTTATCTACGCGAAACGTAGATTTCGATTTTGAAGTCAAACTTGACTTTCAACGATCAATGGCATCAAAATTTTGCTTTGCAAAATCGTATCCAACGGTTTTTACACCAACCGAAAAGGGAATTAAAAAGAACTTTCTGCTAACCGTCAGTCTCTTCGTCGCGGCTTAAGAAGTTGGCACCGCGGGGGATGATAGCGTGGGAGAGGGATGGCATGGGCTTCGACCAGGCCTCCTTTTTGAGCCGCACCATGCCCTTGCCGTCGTCTCTAATGGGACGGTAGATGGAGCCCTTGAGGCCCTGTGATCAAAGAATGCGCTCAAGCCGCCGCGGCCGCCACATTGCCCAGTTCAGCATCCGAACGGCCCACTCCGCCGCCAGGTTCAACGTAGCGAGTCCAACGTAAATCACCAACCAGACCATGGACCATGTAGATGTGCAACAGTAATTAACTGTGACTGATTTTCAAGGGAGGAACCAATAGATTGGAGTCGGCGTGTGTTTTTCACGTTCGGGACGACGGCCAGAGGCCATCAACGGGGTCCGATCGACGATCAAACGTCAACATCGGATGTCGGATGTGTTGTAGATTGATGAACAAATTTTTTATTAAGACATTCATTTTTAAAGTGCATATCATAACTCTATATAATTATCATAATCATATAAACAAAAATTATATCTTCCTCTATCTTTCATGAGCGGCATGCTCAATTTTGTAGACATGGTACTGTCAGTTCAATTTTGTAGTATTAAAAATTTACTTTTGTTTTCTATCCCGCTCTAATTTTTAGTATTAAAAAAAAAATTGTTCTCTCTCCCTCTTCTAGGCTCCATTGAAACCCCTCACTTGTGAGTAGGGAACCCAAATCTAAATTTTCCTCCGTCTAGCATCTTCCTTCACCGTACATCTTACGTGGTTATCGCTTCTTCCTTTATCGGCATCTATAATTCTCATCTATGACGAATTTTATAGTATCTTTTTTTCTAAATGAAATATGTAATTGTGATATATTGGACTTTTAAATTATTCATAATGAATATTTTCCGATTTATTCTGATAATTAAATATTTTTCGATTTATTTTGACGACCGATGAGCTCAACGTTACTCAATTTGATTCATCATGTTTTTTTATATTTGGATAAGTTCGATCCTACTCATCAACGCCGGTGAGTTCGACGTATTGATCATGTTTTTTTATATTTGGCTATGTTCAATTCTACTCATCAGCGCTACTCATCAGGGCCATGTGGATGAATGTTTTATTTTAAAAAAAAATTATGATTCATGCCCAGTAGTAATGTCTGATTGAGTTAAGGTACAGTGGGATCGAACTTGCCCTATATTTGCGGTGGGCATTTTGCCTTCGAGAAGCAATGGATATGAGGTCGGAGACGTCCGCACACCTTGGGCAAGGCGATTCTTATCTCGCTGCTTCGGGCTCCAATGATTTACGTACCCGGTCGCCGTCTATAAATTGGAAGCATGACGACGACACTTTTGTGATAGATTGTAGCGTAATGGGGAGAAGCTCATTGGTTTTGTGACTTTGTCGAATTTGCGTGAAGACCAATCCGAGGTTGCAATCTAAAAGACTTTAATTTCTCAATTTTGTTTTTTTATTTTCTTTATATCTAAAAGGATAAAAGATCCTTATTCTATTCTTCGACAAAGCACACATATTCAAAACCTACGCAGCATTATTTGGGCACCATGTTTTGGTTGCAGAAGGAATCGACTCTTGGGCACATGAGCATACGACGGCGAGAGCTCAAAAGTGAAGCGTTGTAGGATCATACACAGTGCCAACTTGGCTTCCAGCATCGAAAAGTTTTGCCCGATGCAGACTCGAGGGCCACCGCCGAAGGCTAGGAAGGCATACTTGTCGTTCGATGCTTTTGAAATGCCATCTTTGAATCGATCCGGGTTGAACTCTTCGGAGTCGTTACCCCAGATGTCTGGGTCGCGCTGAATGAAGACGAATAACAGGGCGATAATTACGCCCGGCGGGACCGTTACATCTCCGAGTTTTGTTGCCTTGGTCGTGGACCTGTGCACGAATGTAGCAGGGGGGTACAGCCTGAGAACCTCATAGAGAATCATTGTCACCTGAGCATAAATTTCAGCAAACATTAATTTGAAGGGCTCCAGAACAAATTAATTGGTTAAGTGCGCAAATTTGGAATACTCACAATTTTAAGTTGACCCAATCCATCAAAATCTGGTGTCTTCTCACCAAATGCTTGAAGGACTTCTTCTCTAGCTCGAACCTGCCAGCTAGGATACATGCTCAGCAGGACCATTGTCCATGTAAGCAAAACAGAGGTCGTCTCCTGCCCTGCGAAGTAGAATAACTTGCACTCTTCCATCACCTCATCCTTGGTCATCCCAGCATTCTTGTTCCCTTGTTCTTGATAGTACTTCATGTTGGATTCCATCAGCAATCCCAGCATGTCGCCGTTGTGTGGTTTACCCAGTTTCATTTCTTCTTCTCTGTTCTTTATTATGCCTCCCAGAATTTCGCGGATCTCTCTATCAATTGCTATTATTCTATTCTTCTTTCTAGTTGGAAGAAATCTGCACACAATAAGGTGGACTGATGGGTTTGTGATATGTAATCACTTGCAGAATATGTTTGCTTCATGTGGCTCGAGGATGATCCAGTTAGGAGAATTCAAATTTCAGAGCCATTGTGAAGATTATCTTCAGTGAAGGAAGATGACTTTATGGTGCTAGCAAATAAGAGTTGGACAGCAGAATCATACTGGATCATCTTTTACAAGACCAATGAAAGAAAATAACTTTATGGTCCTAGCAAAAAGAGTCAGTTGGCATAATCATTCCGACTTACATCAATTGATTTTCATTTCAGGCTCGGGTCACATTAGGTGAAAGTATTTACATATTCATATTCCTGGAATAAAAAGCGACTCCCAAGCTAATACAAGAAACTAAATTTATGAATCAGATATTTGTGGCATTAATACATCGACTAAAATAATGTGCTACCAATATTTTAACATAAAATCATTGATAATTGACCAAATGATGTACGTAAATTTTTAAAATAACAAAAGGAAGCACCACAATTTGAAATTTATCAAAGAGAACACTTAATTCCCCAAATGTCACTCCATCTAACTTGCTTCGTTGGACTTATTATTTAAAAGTATTTGACGACCTATATGGTTAAAAATTTAGTAAAAATATATGAACAAAGGGTCATCAAATTTTTTTTTTTACCAAAAGTGTTTGACGACAACCAAGTCAACTGGAATCACTTTCAATTTTTTTGATTTATAAGGGGTATCCAGGCTTGCGCTCAACTAATCCGCTTGGCTGACCGGCCCTGCCCTACAGCCTTCAACGAGAGTCCCCACCGGTCAACGAGAGTAAATCGCGAGACGGAGACACGTGGCAACTTCACCACTGATGATATCGGTACCCGATGGCCCGACCACGCAGCAGCCTGTGGCGATTTCTTCCGTCAGCATACTGCGCGCTCTACCAGGGAGGAATCGAACCCGGAAAATGAGGGATCACCCAAGTGAGCTATTACCAACTAGAAGTGAGGAATCACTTCCAGTTGACTAACATAGTTGTCTAGTACGCTTGGGAAAAAGTGTTTGACAACCTTAATCTCAAAATCAAGAAAAAATATATAAGCAAACTCAAGGACCCCAAGAATGTAAATGTGCAATTGACACATATTCCAGACCTCTAGTAGTATAAAAAAAAATAGCAAAAATGTTTGATGATCATAAAACACTCAGAATCTTTTAAAAAATGAACAAGATCAAACTTAAAGGACCCAAGAGTGAAACAATACCCATTTGACAGAATTATAAGGTTTAAAATTTGAAAGGAAAAAAAAACATAGATAGATTCAGGGAATCTCAAGAGTGCAAAAGTTCCCATTTGACACAAATTGGAGGTCTCAAGAACCATCAAGCACTTTTGACCAAAATGTTTGATGCCAACAAATCGACTGGAATCACATATGCTCAACTAGAGTTACTTCCAATCGACTGACCTCACTTCCAAATGACTGCTTGGTTAATTGATGGTTTGAGAGATAACTGAGTGTAATGAAATGGATTGGATGGAGGTTAGAAAATAAGTGAGATCTTTGGTAAATTCAAAAGTAATGATGCACCCTCTGGTATAAGTAGGATATTTGGTAAATTACCATAAAACATTAACTTATAAAGGGAAAATTAATATTTACAAAAAAAAGGCAAACATGAGATTACTAGGAACCCCTCCACATGTCTGTTATTTGACATTAAAAATCTCATCATTAGGAAATTAGATCCACATGAGTTCAGAGATCTAAGCAATGATTGAGATTTTTCTTTTTGTGCGCATTACTTATAGTTGATTAGAGGTGATCATGTACTTATAATTTGGAATTTGAGCCTTAGCTATAAAAGGAGTAAATTGTGACCCTCTAATTTAGCATCACATAATAAGTAATAAACTAGCAAATAAAGTTTACAGACTGAGATGTCTATTACTATTAACTTAAGCTAAAGGATTTCTCAAGGCTATGATAGCATCTAGCAGAAGCTTAGTCAATGAAGTAGTGGTGAGATCTATAATCATCTAATAATTTCTCATAGTGATGGGTTGTGCTTGAACCAATCCAATACATCAGACACCACAGTATTTCAGCTAAATAATTCAGTTGAAAGCGAATTCGAAAAAGAGGAAAATTGACCTGTATCCTGGGATGAACATATTTTGAGAAACCTGAACTAGGAGTTCAGTCTGCTCTGTTTGCAACTGCTGAATCTGTCTTCCCAGTTCATAGCTGCTACCAAAAGCTGCTCGAGAAATCGCATCCACAGTAAGGCTATGGAACTCAGGCGAAACATCTATCTCACACCACCCCTCGGAACCCACCATTCTCTCCCATCCGTTGACCATTTCACTGGCACACGCGAAAAATGCCGGCAACATACCCTGTAAATAACAAGGAAAAGGGGCACATAAAAACGTCATCTTCCATAGGAAGCAAGAAAATGAGAATCAAGCAACAAGCAAATATGATAACCTTCAACTTCTCCAAGCTGAAAGCGGGGTTTAGAATTTTTCTGTGCTTGAACCACTTATCCCCGTCATAGGAAGCAAGTCCTTTGATGAAATACTTCCCCAATGGGTTCGTGCTCGGCCTTTCGAATTCACGAAACTTGGAAGAAAGCACCTCCTTGATCAGATCGGGGTCCATAACGTTCACTCGGGGCATAGGTCCAACCCAATTAAATGATATTTTACCTGTGTAATCGCATGAACAACACTAGACCCATCCATCAAGACTCATTGTTTGAGAAAGCACAACGTAGTGATCAAAGAAAGACGCGGAGCTTGCCGTATTGGAGATAGTGGCGGTGGAAGACAGGAAGGAGGCGAGGGATGATGTCGTGGGAGTTCAAGGGCATGGGCTTGGCGCCCACCTCCTGGAGGAGCCGGTTGTTTTCCTTGACGTCGCCGAAGGGGAAGCGGTAGGGGCTACCGTTGAGGCCCTGCGCCCGGAGCGCGCGCTCAAGCCGCCGGGGCTCCCGCCACACCCAGTTCAACGTCCGGACGATCCAAACGCCGAGCAGAATCGTGGCCGCGCCCCATGCCAAACTCCACCAAACCGTCATTCCCAATGCCCTATCGAATCAAAGTGATGAAGTCTAGATGCTTTATAACTGCGAAGTCCTTATTAGATATTCGTGATTCGAACCCGGTACGTAATCATAAGAATTTTTTTTTTTAAATGAGACGTGAATTGATGTTGAAATTTTAGATCGTACATTATGAACCCACATGAACACTTCTCGATTATTTAATGACCGATGAAAAAATTTATAGGCCGGATAATCATCCCATCTTTATCTGCTCCATCATTTTTAATAACTGTGAAGACCTGATTGGCTCCTTGGTCGCGACGGAGAGCGGATGGATGACCTCAGCGATTACGTCACACATTTTGGAGTTATACAGGAGCGTGTAGTCGAATAATTATAATATAAACATTGGCGCCTGCCTTCTAGAAGAAGATCCAAACCGTCCACAGAGATGGTGTTGCACTCAGACGGACGTCTACGTGACTTCGACTTATTGAAAATTTTTTCCTGAATAATAATTCTAAAAAGTTTACTTGATAATTGATGAAAAAAATTATAAAATTGGATCGATCATTTTTACAATTAAATATTTATATCATCAAAAATCAAATTTAGAAACATTTTAGCAGGCTGCGTCAGGCCCAATACAGCCCAGTCCTACAAAATTCTACATTTATTTCTCTTTCAATCATCGTGTCAGGACTACTGCTCTTACGAGTATTGACAATAGCTGATTGTTAAGTTTTACCCGACATATCATATTCTAACAAATAATAAAATTGAAGGAGTTGCACATACACACATCCATGCTACCATTTTGATTGAATTAGAAGTATTAGTGATATTTCAACCAGTAAAGGAAAAAGAAATATGTAGATGCAATGTACAACGAAATTAGAGTTCATAAATTGAGTTTTATATATATATACAAGCTAGAAATTCTATCTATATGCCATGTTGAGTATTGCCATGGAAGTAGGATTGAGGAAGTAGTATATCTTGGAGTAGACCGCAGTCAGTGTACTGCAGAGAAGGTGGTAGGTTTGACATATACAAACTGGGGTTTGTGGTCGTAGTCTGCCGCTGCAGTGGCGACTGACTGTCTAGCTGAGCCACTCGGTGCATCGCCAAGAAGCTTGTCGTCGCCACCGGCGTGGGCAGTACCGGAGGAGGAGCAAACAGGTGTGCGCCCCCTCTGAGGGTTGCTGGGCACTGATGAGTGTGTTTCCCCTCATAAGTCGTTATCACAATTGTGGGATCTTGATGGCTCCTCTCCACCCTCTTCTTCACTGGGCACCTCTGGCTCGTGCAACGATAGTAGCTCCTGCATAAATAATGTAATTAATCAACATAGATGATCTTGTTAATCCGTTTATCCGGCCCCATAAAATAAAGTGATAAAGCTATCGATCGATGATATATATGTTTGCAGCAGATTGGATCAGTAATCAGCTAATTCATTCATTCATTCATTCATTAATTACCTCGGGAAAGGGCTGTTCTTGACTGCTTTCTGGCCATATTTCCTCCAACGATATCCGTCGTCTAAATGATCAACATCACTTTTAGTGACGAATGCATAACGAGCTTCCCTTTGCGTCTTCTCTCTTTTCTTCTTGCCTTTGTTCCTGTGTTAATTAAGAGTAATATATCTTAATATACATGCCTGTAAAATAAAATTCAAGGCGTGATGAACGACGACTCACGCGTTCTTGGACATGTCACTCTCTTTATCTGCTTCCCCTGCACTGATCACTAATAGCTTCTCCACCTCCCCTTCTTCTTCCTTCCCAGCTTCCTGCTGCTGCTTGCATCGCTCTCCGTCTTCCTCTCCAGCAGCCTCGGTCGAAGAAGAAGAAGTCGACGAGGACGGCGTCATCACACCGCCTCCGCCGCCGGAAACGATGACCGGCGCAGAGTTATATAAATAGTCACCGGCATTTTCAGCACCAGAGTCTCTGTAATAATTGCTACGGCAATCCACAAAGCTCGCGAGAGGCGATGAAAAACTATGATCCAGATTGGCGGCGCCGCCGTGAGCTGGATTCTGGTAGATGAGCGCCGACAGCTCGTCGTGGAACGGGAAGTACTGGCAGTTCTCCCACTCTCTACGATCCCCTCCGGCCATCGCGATCTGAGAAAATTAGTGCAATTTGTGCACGGAGATCGATAGATAAATCGAGTGTGGCTGCTGATCTCTACGCTGGTGCAAAGATGGGAGATGGATTGAAGGAGAAGAGAAAGGACTCGAGTCTTCTCCGTATGTAAGTAACCTCTTTATGCTTCTTTGTTTTTTTCCCCTTCTTTTAATTTAAAAAAGAAATTAAAAGAACCGAGTGTGGAAGTAATCCGCGGCGATCTAAGCGCGAGCGACCGGCCATCTCCAGTCGCTGGGAGAGAACAAGCGCACCGATTATGGGCGGGTCGACAGACGCGTGCCAGCGTGGGAAAGCCCGGGCGTTTGACCGCTGCGCGGCACGTGACTGCGGCCCGGATCCGTCCCCAGCGTGGTCCCCGGTGAGGAGAAGACGTAGCCGTCGTTCGTAGATATCGGCGCTTCACTGACCGTCGGATCGGAATAAAGCGTTGATGGCGGTGTGATCGCAGGGCGGTGTGAACGGCAGCGGTTCCAGATGCGAGACCGCGTTAAACTCGATCATGGGTCGGCATGTGATTCGCCCGGCAGAATATGTCGGGCCGGCCGGAATGCCGGTGGCTGGTCTCGATTCACATTGGGTTTGCATAAAATATTAAAATGGGTGGAATGTTAATTAAGATCTTATAAACTTTTAGGAAGTATTTGTAAATTGGATGTACAATTAACTATGATTTCTTGCCGATAGCTTTCAACTCCATTGATATCTATGTAATTATAGAAAAGTTGAAAAAATAGGAGCTGAGTGATTAATTAATTAAGAAGGGCTACATGAATAGTGGAGATTAGGCTTAAATTTTAAACTTAGTGGTTGCTGCCTGAGCAATCTTTGACTTTTTACATTCTCTACATGAATTAAATGCGATAAGTATTTCATCATCGATTTGCCAACTTTATAGCTATGTATAGCTCCATGATATATATATCTAAAGATGAAAGAGTAGAGTAGATGTAGCTTAATTCGGTTGACAAAGTTTCACTACGTACAACATTAATATTTTATTACAGAGTAATATCTGTATCACAATTATATTGTTCACTTGTTATTATTATATTGAGCAAATATCATGGTTCTATTTTAACAGGTGTAATGATTCTATTAGAGAATATGAACGGACAGCATCATAATTAAGTCCGTATGGACTAATCAAAAACATTGACCATTATGATATAAAGAACCTAATCTCAACTAACCTATTGGCCTTGTCATATTCTTCATCATAGGATGATGGATCATGATAAATTAATTAGTGACGACTAGATTAATATTAATCACCAAAACTAATAATAAGGAGGATTGATTGCGGCTCCGTATATCTTTAAGCTTCTTTAATAAGGCGATGATAAGACCCTCAATTAAAAGAGTACATGTTGACCTAACATTACTGTTGAAGGCCGCTTAATGCATCTGTTCATTAGTTAATTAGTTAGGCACACCTAAAAATCATCATATAAATAATTATTTAAGAGATTACTCATGCAAAAAGCAATTGGCAAGATGATTAGTCGTTATCTGAAACATCTACAATTTGATTCTCAACTATGATATATTTTATAAAAAAAAATTTTTTAAATGGGACGTGAATCCTGAGACATTGGCTTTTAGACCATCCGTCCAAGTACATTTAAATTTATCTTAGCAGTCAGTTAAAAATTTTCGTAAGATCAAATTGATAATCTTAGATTTTACCTAATTTATTTATTTTTTTTATTGCAGCAAGCAACTGGAATGTCCGCTGAGGTAATTTTCGGTGGTTTATGTCTTTATGATTTGAGAAGCTCTGTAACGAGAGCCACTGGAGTATCTATATTGGAATACAATGTTAATTTAATATGTATTGATTATATTAACACATTTTTTTTATTAACATATGTTTACATTCATTTTAATATTAACATTGATTTTGTACGGGACTCGTTATTTATTTATTCGCCTTTATTTTTATATCTATTTTTTTAATTTTTTATTTATATAAAAAATGCTCAAGGAATTGAACATTATTAATGCGTGAGTTTTATAATACTCATCCATATATACGAGAAACCATCATACTATAGATTTGTAGTATCTTTTCATGTTGCCACCTATGGTAAATTTTCATGTAAGTTATTACTAGGGAAATTTGAAGAAGTGCAAAAAGATGTGTGGTTAGAGGCCGGTCCCAGATCCAGCCTCTGTCCCTATGTCTCGCTCATCGACGATCGTCGGCGAGCCGTCCGATCAATTATCGGGCCGAACAAAATTATACCTTGGGAAGTACGGTGAACTCGTCGGGTATCGTCGTAATTGTGATATTGTCGTATTCATCGTCGAATCCAACGAAATTGCAATGCGACGTTTCCGACCGATTCACCGTTCTCCGAGTATATCGTCTTATTCGAGACGACAATTAAAAATTATTAGTGGTGTCCGATCGTCGATCGGATGACTCGTCAACGATCGCCGGCGAACGGGACCCCGAGACAGGGGCCTGTCCCGGGACAGAGGATTCGCCGCCGTGGCAGAGGAGGCTGGATCCTCTCTCCCGGATCCAACCTCTGTCCCTCTGTCCCGCTCGCCGACGAGCCGTCCGATCAACGATCGGACATCATCGGCGGTCTCTGATTACCGTTCCGAACAAAATTATATCTTGGGGGTACGATGAACCCGTCGGGTATCGCCGCAATTGTGATGTTGCAGTATTCACCATCGAATTCGGCGAGATTGCAATGTGACGTTTCCGACCGATTCACCGTTCTCCGAGGATATCGTCTTATTTGGGACGACGATAAAAAATTATTAGTGGTGTTCGATCTTCGATCGGACGACTCTCCGATGATCACCGGCGAGCGAGACCCCGGGACAGAGGATCCACGGGCGTGTGGTTAGAGGTGAGGCCTGAACAGTTATTGCAGAGGTGGTCGATGGGAGGCAGGATCCTCTATCCTAAAGAGGCTCTCTGTCCGTCTGTCTCAATCGTCGACGATGGTCGGCGAGCCGTTCGATCGTCGATCGGACATCATCGGCGGCCTCCGACTATCGCCCCGAACAAAACTATATCCTGGGGGTATGGTGAACCCGTCGAGGACCGTCGTAATTACGATCTCATCATATTCACCGTCGAATCCGACGAAATTGTAATGTGACGATTTTGACCGATTCACCGTTATCCCAAGATATCGTTTGATTCGAGATGACAATCAAAAATTATTGATTGTGTTCGATCGTCGATCGGACGACTCGTTGATCATCGCCGGAGAGTACGGGATAGGCGGGACAAGAAATCTTAGGACAGAGGATCCCGTTCGAGCCGATGGTGGCGCTAGTCTCCATAATGAACGGCGAATTGGATACACTTTCGGTGTAAAATATGATAAATAGCAGGCCCGGCTTAAGGCACAGGCCACTAAGGCCTGTGCCTAGGGCCCAACAAATCTAGGGCCCATCGTCCATTATTAATATATATATATAATATTAAATTTAATTATGTTTTTTATCTGCATGCAGCATGCAGCCCTGCGTGCGCCATGCAACTTTGCAGGTTTGCAATTGCCAAAAATCACGCGGCATGCAACTTTGCAGGTTTGCAAATTGCAATTGCCAAAAATCACGCGCCATGCAGCCATGCGTGATTACAATTGCCAAAAACGCGAACATGCCAATTGCCAAACCAATTGCCAATTGCCAAACCAATTGCCAATTGCCAATTGCCAACGCATAATGAACCAATAATGCCAATTGCCAAACCAATTGCCAAATCATGCCAACGCACCAATAAATATAATTAACTTCATATTAATTATAATTATTTTATTATCATAAAAATTTTATTTAGGACTATAAAATGTCAAGGCTGATCACTTTTTTCATTCTATTTTTCTTGGCATCACTTTTTTCTTGGAATTATTGGTTCATTAGCTCAGTTTTCTCAAGTGATTTTTTAAGAAGACATCCTTCTTTTCAAGGCTCAAACCTCCCTCGCTTGGTATTCGGTAATAATTTTTCACTCTTTTCTTCTTCCAATCTTAAATTTTCTTCGATTTTTTTTTATTATTCTGCATAATGAATAATGAATAACTATACAGAAATTTCTTATTCTGCATCATGAAATTTCTTATTCTGCATAATGAAATTGTTTTTATCTGCATAATGAAATTTCTTATTCTGCATAATGAATAATGAATACGAAATTTCTTATTCTGCATAATGAAATTGTTTTTAGTATTCTGCATAATGAATAATTGTTTTTATTATTCTCATCTAGGTCATCCATGCCAACTTTTTTTTTAGCTTTTCTATTTAGCATAATGAATACAGAATACTACTGTCTACTTCAATAATAACTGATGGTATATCATCTTTTTATCCAGGTTTTATTTTTACTTGGAAAACTATCGACCAAGTAGAGACTTATATTTTATTATTATTATTTTAATTTAAATATGTCTGCTAAAAAATATGATTCCGGGTATACAAAACGTATGAAGAAAAGAAAAATAGAAGAATTTATTCAATCTCAAAAAGGTGCACTTGATAGGTTTATTATTAATAATCAAAATGAAAATGAAAATTTAGAGAATAACATAATTGAAAATTTAAATGAAAAACAAATTGAATTTTCATCTGAAGATAATTCTTTACCACAAAAGGAAATCTGTCAAGAATTTTTTAATGATCACAAATCTAATTCATCATATACTAATATTAACAAAGAAGATAATAAAAATTCAAAAACTGAAGATGACGTCTTAATAGATCATGAAGATAATTTTTTTAATAATATTGATGAAACTATTATTCAAAATAAATATGATCCAGCACATTGGAAAAATATAAATACAAATTTAATAGATTTATTAGTTGAAAAAGGTCCAATTAGAGAAATTAATATTTCTTTTCCAAATGATGAAAATTCTAGGCATTTTTCTATGATTCATTACATTCGAAAATTACCAAATGGAGAAAAACATGATCGAAAATGGTTAATATATTCTAAAGAATTAGATAAAGTATTTTGCTTTTGTTATAAATTATTTAGTCAAAAATCAATTACAATTCAATTAGCAAACGAAGGATGTCGAGATTGGAAAAATCTTAGTGCCAAACTTAAAAGTCATGAAATAAGTAGTGAACATATTATAAATATGAACATTTGGTTTGATATTGAAATGAGATTACTTAAAAATAAAACTATTGATCAAAATTTACAAGAAAAAATAAATAAGGAAAAAGAACATTGGAATAATGTATTAATAAGAATTATTGCTATAGTTAAAAATCTTGCAAAAAATAATTTACCATTTCGAGGTACAAATGAGAAAATTTATCAAGATAATAATGGGAATTTTTTAGGTTTAGTAGAAATGATTACAGAATTTGATCCTATAATGCAAGAACACCTTAAACGTATTCAAAATGGTAAAATTCATAATCATTATCTTGGTCATAATATACAAAATGAGTTAATAAATATATTAGGAAAAGAAGTAAAAAATATTATAATTAAAAAAATAAAAGAAGCAAAATACTTTTCAGTTATACTTGATTGTACTCCCGATATAAGTCATCAAGAACAAATGTCTCTTATATTAAGATGTGTAGATATTTCAACAAGTCCAATCAAAATAGAAGAATATTTTATAGAATTTTTAAAAGTAAATGATACATCAGGAAAAGGTCTTTTTGATACGCTTATTAATATAATAAAGGAAATTGAACTTGATGTAAATGACATAAGAGGACAAGGATATGATAATGGAGCAAATATGAAAGGTAAACAACAAGGCGTACAAAAGAGATTGTTAGATATAAATTCTAGAGCTTTTTATACACCATGTGGTTGTCATAGTCTTAATTTAGTACTATGTGATATGGCTAATTCTTGTCCTAGTGCTATAACATTTTTTGGTGTGATACAACGTATTTACTCATTATTTTCTTCTTCTACAAAAAGATGGAAAATTTTACAAGACCACGTTTCTAATTTAACTCTTAAACCATTATCACAAACACGTTGGGAAAGTCATCTTGAAAGTGTTAAAGCAATAAAATATCAAGCTCCACAAATAAGAGAAGCTTTATATAAACTTGCAGAAATTAGTGATGATCCTAAAACAAAAAGTGAAGCAAATTCTTTAGCAACATACGAGTTCGAAAATTTTGAATTTTTATTAGGTATGATTATTTGGTATGATATATTATTCGCAGTTAATACTGTTAGTAAATTTTTACAATATAAAGATATGAACATTGCTATTGAATTAGATCAGTTAAAAGGTCTTGTTTCTTTTTTCACTGATTATAGAGAAAATGGATTCATATCTGCTGTAATTTCTGCCAAAGAGATTGCAAATGAAATGAATATACAACCAAAATTTCGTGAAAAACGTGTAATTAGAAGAAATAAACGATTTGATGATAATACAATTAATGAGGTAAAACTTTCACCTGAAGAATCTTTTAAAATAAATTACTTTAATTATATTATTGATCATGCTATTTCTTCACTTCAAAGTAGGTTTGAACAATTTAAAATATATGAAGATAATTTTAATTTTTTATATGAAGTAGAAAAGTTAAAATTGCTTGATGATAATTTTTTAAAAATAAAATGTTTAAATCTTGAAAATTTTTTAACACAGAATATGTTATCTGATATTGATGGTTTAGATTTATTTTCAGAATTAAAAGTTTTAAAAGAAATAATAAATCCAGAATTAAAAACCGCAATTGAGGTATTGAATCTTATAAAAAAATTAAATTCTTTTCCTAATGCATGGATAGCTTATAGAATATTATTAACTATACCTGTTAGTGTAGCTTCAGCAGAAAGAAGTTTTTCAAAATTAAAATTAATAAAGTCTTATTTACGTTCAACAATGTCTCAAGAAAGATTAAATAATCTAGCAATTTTATCAATTGAAAAAAATATATTATCAAAACTTGAATATAAAAGTTTAATTAATAATTTTGCATCTCAAAAAGCTAGAAAATTAAATTTTAAATAAAAATTTATTTTTAAATTAATATTTTATTTAAAAAAAAAATTTTAAACCCACCATTGTCGGTCCCAAGTCCGAATGAAAAAGGGTGAGGGAAAATTTTTATTTTTTTAAAAATTATTAAAGATTAAAAAATAATTTAGCCTAGGGCCTCATGGAAGCTTGAGACGGCCCTGATAAATAGAATATCATAACTAAAGGTAAAATTAAAAATAATCTTATAAAAAATTTTGAATTTTTTTTAAAAAAATTTTAGAAATATTTGTAAAGATAATTAGACGGATATATTATGTATGAATTATACGAGAAAAAATTACTTTTAAGAATAATATATAATATATATATATATATATATATATATATATAAAAGTAATTCCATAAATAATTCATTTATATATATATATATATGATTCCGGAAAGAATCGACGTTGATGACCAGTCATCGAGGTTCAACCTATGTGGATGCTGACAGGACGGGACGAACTCTGCGCCCTGTGAGATCAACACGAGCGTTAGGGAGACAAACCGGAGGTTGTCCGATGGATCTCACTCCGACGCTCAAGTCAGTGCCCCGATAGATAAGGGGAGTAGTAAGCAGGAAAAATGTATGAGTAGCAAAGAGTGCATAACTCTCTTACCGGAGGGGTTGGACTACCTTTTATACCTGCGACGGCGGTCCCATGTGTCCCACGTTCTTCTCCACGTCCCCTTGATTGTCGGTTACTCGTTAATATTTGTAATATCCGTCGCAGCCATTAAATCTAGGGTGTTATGATGATTAAGGCTTTAATGACCGCATCTTGCGGGTCATGATTATCCACTGATCCGACGAAAGGAGGACGGTTATTTGAGGTCGAGTGCTCATTGGGCTCCGTTACCCCGAGGTGGTCTCGGGGCCTTTTGGCCGAGGTCCTGGGCGCTCACCTTCCCGAGGTGATCTCGGGACCTGATCTCCCGAGGTGATCTCGGGTGTGTATCCTCCTGGAGCGATCCCAGAAGTAGGTCCACCCGAATTGGTCTCAAGGATCCACCTTCCCGAGAGAGCCAAGGAAAAAGAGACGTCCAGACTCGGTAGATCCTACCACATAGTTTCTTCAGTCCACGTGTCGATCACGGGGTGCTCAACCCCATTATATATATATATATATATATATATATATATATATATATATATATATATATATTATTCTTTAAAAGTAACTTTTCCTCAAATAATTCGTAGATAATGCATATCGTCTCTTCCCCTTGTGCCCTAAGGGTGCGTTTGGTTGAGGGTTATCCATGATAACCTTGGTTATCCATCCAAGGTTATCAACAAAAACCTTGTTTGGTTTAGGTAATCAGCGATTCCCAAGTAATGATCGATGCCCGACACGTCAGCAAAAGAGGCATGCAACCAGGAATCGGAAAACCTCAGGGAAGTAAGGTTTTTCTTGATTCCCTGATTATGGAACTTATCTTTACAAAATTATCCTCCAATATTTACACTTAAGACGAAAATAACCATTACAATTTATTAACTTCCGAAAGTATTATTCTCGATCAACGAACGACAACGGGCGGCCGGCGACCACCGCCGGCGGCCGGCGACCACCGCCGGCGACCACCGCCGACGGCCGGCGACCACCGCCGGCGGCCGGCGGCCGGCGCCGGCGGTGGTCCCACCGTCGGAGAGGCGACGATCGCCGGCGACCACCGCCGACAACCACTGCCGACGACCACCGCCGACGGTCGCCGCCGGCGATCACGACCACCGCCGGAGACGATCTCCGGCGACCATCACCGGCGACGATCGCCGACAACCACTGCCGACGACCACCGCCGGCGATCACGACCACCGCCGGAGACGATCTCCGGCGACCATCACCGGCGACGATCGCCGGCGACCACCGCCGGCGACGATCACCGGCGGTGGCGACGATCGCCGGCGGTGGCGACGATCGCCGGCGGTGGCGACGATCGCCGGCGACCACCACCGACTACGACGATCGCCGTAGGTTGCCGACCACCGCCGCTCGCCCGCCGAGCGGCGGGCGACCACCGCCGCTCGCCGGCGGCGTCGCCGGTTAGCGTCGCCGGTTAGCGTCGCTGGTCGACCGTCGGTGTTGGACACCGATTGCCTACGTGGACACCGACGATCGACGTCGACACCCTTAAGTCTAAACAAATAAAATTATCTAAACATTTCTAAAGGGTAATATGGTAAAATATTATATTAAGTTATAGACTATTACCTCCAAACAAACAAGATTTTATTTGATTACCTAACTTGAACCAAACAACTTCAGATTATGTTTCATTCCCTATAACCTTGGTTATGTGATTACTTGGTAATGACATAACCAAGGTTATATATAATAACTTGAACCAAACGCACCCTAAGAGTTGATCCCCTATTCCTCTCTTTCTTCCCGGACGTCGCACACTCATGTGTGTTCCTTCGTCCTCGCGCAACCCTAAATTGCGAGCCAACTCATCACAATTCCTCTTCATCTTCCCCACACAATCGAGTAGACACCAAGCCACCGCGGATCTTCCTCTTCGTCCTTCTTCTGCTCTAGACCGCCTAATGCCTAACCCATCAGTTTCGCTCGAACCAAAACGCTGAATCTCCACCTCCTTTGCTTCACTAAATGTTCTCCGCTCAACCGATCAAAGAGTTCTCCCTTGATCCCTATTCCTTAGCTAGCCGACGATAACTACCTTGCCCTTTTTCTTCGATCCTTACCTATGCTAATATTGAGGGAGCTTTTATGTACAACAACCCCTGTCGATGATTGGGCATGGCTCGGTTTGCTCGCCAACCGTCCTTTACATTGGTAAGCCCTCGTTTGTTTTTCCTTGTCCCTTATTCCTTTGGTTTGCTTCCTTGTTCTGGTTGGTAACGGCATAATCGTCGAATTTGATCTAGAGTCGCCTGCCTTGTGGCGTTTTCCTGCTCACGCAAGGAGTGGATCTAGGATCGAGGAGGGCTTGTAGGAGAAAGAGATCTCACCTATCTCCACTGGTTGGCGACTGATTGCTAGATTTGAGTAGAGCTAATCACCAAATTTGAGCAGTGAAGTTGTTGCCAACACCATCATCAGATAAGTATCTATGAATTAGTTTTCCAATTGATGAGTATTGCTATGATGGAATTAGTGCGGATCATTAGGGGAATCAATCTTATTTTTATGATGAGATTTGGAGTTTGAATGTTGTTGGATTAGTTCGTTGATTTCTTATCCCTGTTTTAACTATAATGCTTTGTTGTGGGCTGTTGGAATAGATTTGGGATGTTGGAATTCATTCTGCTATTGAGTTTTGGTGTGGGTTGTATAGTGGATCTGAATGTGGTTTTAGTTTTCATTTCTTGTAGTGAGTTCGTAGAATAATGTTCCTAATTTAATTATGGATTTAGAATATGCGTGGAATTGGGTGAATGTGTGGTGGATAGTTTTGTAGGTGCGACATGTTGCCATATAATACTGTGTTAGGTTATGGGTTCAATGTTTGAGGTGGTAGCTTTTTGAATCTGGTATAGTGATGATACAGTGAGCTAACCTTGAGCTAATGGTTGAGATTGATCATTGGAGGCTTTGTGTTTTGGTTTTGGGATAGTAGGTTTGTAATGGGATTAGGCTTGGAATTGGTTGTAAGGTTAAATCCAAGCTAACATAAGGAACTAATGTAAAGTATTTTTGAATTATCTTTTTGGGTTAGTTTTGTTTTTCGTGATCTTATGTTAGTGTCGTGTACATGCATGGGTTTGGGTTGTTAATGGGCATTGGTTCTAATTGGTTGGTGGTGCTCTTACCAAGGGCTATACTCAAGGTTGTAAAAATCACTAGGCGGTAGTCGGGCGGAGGACTACCGCCTAGCGCCTAGTCGGCGCCTAATCGGCGCCTAAGCGGTGCTAGGCGGCGCTAGGCGGCGCTAGGCGGCACCACGGTGGGGTGCCGCCTAGCGCCTAAGCGGTGCCTAGGCGGACCTAGGCGCCGACTTTTACAACAATGGCTATACTGTGTGATTTGATTTTGTCGAGATTAGGTGTTGGATGAAAGTTTGATTGAGTCTGGAATTGGGTTGGGTAAGGATTAAACCTAACCTCAATAATTAAGTTTTGAATTGGAAGCTAATCATTATGATTATGATTAAGGTGATTCTAGTTAAATTGTGCTATATCTAGCTATTTGCGTTCGTATAAGTAGCTAAGTTGTATTTTTGACACAGGACTTAGATTTGGACTCGGATATTTGGACGAGTTCTTTGGTTGATATGGAATTCACTCTAGAGGTAGGTACTTCTTACTTGATTCCTGTATAATCATTTACCTTAAATATATGGTTGTTTTATTATATGAGTAGGTTGTTTTATCTTAAATCTAATCTCTTTATTTTTCCTGCTTGATACTTATTCTTGCTTAGCCGTTGAGTAGTAATTTAAAATTTTCAATTATGCAGTCTCAACTCTTATCTTTCAATCTAAAAGTCCCATTTGTACACGTATATTTTAGAAATATCATGTGACATATTTAGGGTTGATTGACATTAGATAAACCTTACCTAGTAGATTAGTGCATACTCATTTACTTTGGTATTGATTGTGTTTCGTATCGTATTAATTACATGATTTTGGTTTGATTGAGATTGTGCATATTAGTGACACACGCCATAGCATTGTTTGCATGCCAACGACCACTGACTTCCTTATGGTTGAGATGGGTCATTGGTGATATTTCCTGTTATGTCACCCTCAGTTAAAAGTTGTGAGCAGACAGTTGATATTCCCCAGGTGTTAGGAGTTCCCACAGGTATTTTTGGGATTTTACAGCCACATGTATTATGATTTTTCATACAGGGTCACAGGTATTATGACGTTTCTGCATAGTCATAGGTTTTGGCATTTGTATCTCGTCCACTCAACCTACCCAATGTAGCGGTAGTTAGTGTGTCTACAGAGCACGTCATCGCATCATGTGTATATTATGTATTGTGTATTTGCTTGTGTTTTCGATATTTATTTGAGCTATAATTGCTGCATTAGATTGACATGCATATTCGGTTATGATTTACATTTATTATATAATCTGGATATGTTCGGCAGTACTAGTAGTTTATTGAGATATTAGGGGGTTTCTGATCATGCCCCTACTTGTTACATTGGATTTTATGTATGTTACATTAGGGGTGGTGAGTTCGTACAGATGCATTTGATTTATGTTCTTTATTCCAGAGACTGTATACCCTTATTTCTATATGCTTGTTTTATCTCATTTATACACCATGCATTTATCTATTCTTATACCCATAGAGTCTGCCCGGACTCACCACCTCTCATTTTTCTTTTATTTCAGGTAATTGATAGTCGCGTCTCGTGCCACCAGGAGAGGATCCAACTGTCAGTTCGCCCCTTGAATAGTTTCTTTCGATTTTCGTACTTTCGTGGTAACCTTATTGTATTAGTGTCGTTTTAGTTTTGTTTTCGTTACGAATGATATTTGATTTCTCTGTGGACATGTATTTTTTTACTTTCGCTGGATTTTGATATGCTACATTTTAGTTCACGGAGATTTATTTATTATGTTTTTCATTTATTATGTAAATTATTTAATTACGTGGTTATGATTGTGTAGATGTCAGCCGAGTGTGGCTGTGCTACATGTGTGTGGAGATGTGTATGTATTAAGTCTCTGATTGTCCGTCGTATAGAAAGATGCTATCGACTTTTTGAGCAAGCATTGTTGATGCAGTCTGGCCCTGATTGTTGTTTTGGTGTTGACACCGATTTTAGTTTAGGTTGATTATGATTCTGATTATGATTAAGACCTGATCGGGGATTAGGCATGGGATGATTGAAATCCTAACCTGGAGGGTTAGGTGTTGGAAATCCCGGTGAGTGAAGCCGAGTCCTGGTGAGTGAAGCCAGGTGTTTGAAAATCCCGGTGAGTGAAGCCGGGTCCTGGTGAGTGAAGCCAGATGGTGAAAAGTCCTAATTCGGAAGGTTGGGTGAAAAGTCCTAGCTTAGAGGGCTAGGTGAAAAGTCCTAGCTTGGAGGGCTAGGTGAAAAGTCCTAACTTCGAGGGTTAGGTGAAAAGTCCCAACTTGGAGGGTTAGGTGAAAAGTCCCAACTGGAGGGTTAGGTGAAAAATCGTAGCTTGGAGGGCTAGGCGTGGAAAAGGTCTAACTCGGAAGGGTTGGGTGAAAAGTCCTAGCTTGGAGGGCTAGGTGAAAAGTCCGAACTTGGAGGGTTAGGTGAAAAGTCCCAACTTGGAGGGTTAGATGGAAAAATCCTAGCTTGGAAGGCTAGGTCTGCGTCCCTGGATCGGTCTGGTGACCGATCAGGGAGGTTGGCACGCTGCTCCTTAGTGGATTGGTCTGGTGACCGATCCAGCGATGTCTGATCGGTCTGGTGACCGATCAGGGAGCAGGCTGTTGCCTTGTTGCTTGGCTCCTGATCGGTCCGGTGACCGATCAGGGAGCAGGCAGCTTCCTCACTGCCTTACTCCTGATCGGTCTGGTGACCGATCAGGGAGTGAACAGTGAATTGAGTTCCCCCGCGGATTAGCTCCTGAACGGTCCGGTGACCGATCAAAGACTTAGGATCTGATTTCCGGGATTACTGTTCATCGGACCTGATCGGTCTAAGTGACCGATCAGGCATCACTCTGATCGGTCTGGTGACCGATCAGGCTTCACTCTGATCGGTCCGGTGACCGATCAGGCTTGTGTTTCCGCGAGAGCTGAGAGTCCCAGCGAAGCGGTGGATCGATCAGGTGACCGACCCACGAGCCCTGGATCGGTCCGGTGATCGATCACTTTAATTCAAATTACATTGTTAGACGCTCTGATCGCGTCTGAGCATATCTGATACACTGCGCCTAATCTCTGATCCTTGATTTCTTGCTTGATATGCTGCTCTAACCCACTGATTAAGTTGCAGGTGACAGGGAAGGATTCAAACACTCAAGGAGAGTCAATGGTGGTCTTTCCTTGGAGCAGGTTTGTCTGTTTTCCATCCCAGGTTGCAACGGGCGCTGGCGCTGGCTGGAGCTGCTGTCTGGGGCTGGTCTGAGGGAAGCTCAGGAGGTCCAGAAGGGCTCAGTGGTGGCTGGTGGTTGCAGGAGAGCAGCTGGAGGCTGCTGTGGGATGGTGACCTGGAGCTGTGTGGAGAAGACTTAAGCGCCGGTTGCGAGAAGTCTTCAACAACTCTGCTAATCAGTATTGCTGTGAAGTTCTTGGGGCTTGCTGCGTGCTTGTGATCTTGCTGTTCCATCATTCCTGAGCAAGCCGTTGAGATATGAGAAGCAACCACTCCTTGCTTGAGCACTTGGAGGAAGGAACAAGAGGCTTGAAGTCCAACAGCGAGAAGACACGGAGAAAGAGATTCTTGCGTGAGATCGTCGTTGGGTGGAGCTTGGAGAAGCCTGTTGTGTTCTTGTCTTTGCTAAGTGCTAAGTAAGATCTTCCTTGTGTTTCATTGTGTTTAAAATTATATCCTTGATTGAAACGCGCTGTGGAGAGGTTTCTCCACCGAGAAGGAGGTTGCTTTCTATCCGGTGTTAACCGGGGCTTGATCTGCCGACGATCAAGGGATCGCCCACCTTAAGGGCACGCCAAGGAGTAGGGGCAAGTTATCCCCGAACCTTATAAACCCTCCTTGTTAGCGATCTTGCTAGTGGTGTTAGTTTGTTTTGTTTCCTGTTTTTTCTGCATACTCTATTTTCATACTTCCGCTGTGCTACTAACAAAATGAGGTGCAGAAATTCGCTAAGTGTTTAAAGTCCAAGTGATTGGCTATATTCACCCCCCCCTCTCTAGCCATCCGGGTTCCAACAAGCATGAGCCTCTGAGGGCGTGGCAATTAAGTGGTATCAGAGCGTAGGTTTACGAGTGTAATGTGGTAGTTTTTTTTAAAAAATTTTTATAGAGTTTATCTAATACTAATTTAGTGGTATCAAAGTGAGGTTTACGACTTCATTTGGGTATATGTGGTTTTTTATGGAGTTATTTTTTTAGTGGATTATCAGAGCACCGGATTTTATTTTATATTTTTGATTTTCCGAGGTTCTACCTAACATCATTTTATTAGTAAATTGAGTGTTTTTCGAAGTTTGTAGAATGGTGGGCCCATAACCCACAGGTTCTATGTTTTCGAGGTTATTTAAGTACTTATGCATGGATTTGTTCGAAGTTTACTTGATATCGATTTATTTGGTGTTCGGTTGTACGAGAGTCTTGAAATTTTTGAATTTTTTCATGTTTTGGGATTTTCAGAATTTTTTTTCGGAATCATTTTCTCGACTTAGATGTATTGAGACTTGGTGACGATGAATTTCTTTAGATGACGAGTAATTAGTAAGTTGGTAAGGTATATTCTTGATGATTATCCTATCCGTTCTATATATCACCTTATTTAAGGTTGTGTAGACATACGCTGGCTTAGTTATATTGTATACTTTTATCTATACATGACTACTAGTTATCCTTTGGACGTAGGTTAGTTGGATAATTTATAATTGTTAAAGAATTTCTTACATCAAATATTATAAGATATAAGTCCTATTTATATACAAAGTTAGGACCTATTTAAGAAATAATTAGAACTCTATTCTAGGAAATAAATCAGTATTCTATTCTAAGTACTAATTTATATTTTAGGTAAAATACAAATTAGGATACATCAAATTATCCCTAGATATATTTACAATATTCTAATACTCCCCCTTAAGTTGGAGAATATAAATCATATGCACCCAGTTTATTATATATGTACTGAATTCGGGGTCTTCTAAGTGACTTAGTGAATATATCTGCTAGTTGATCATGTGAGTTGACATAACAAGTAAATATTTCTCTTAATACAACTTTCTCTCTGACAAAGTGGCAGACGACTTCAATATGATTTGTCCTCTCATGAAAAATTTGATTTGAGGCGATATGCATGGCGGCCTGATTGTCACATAAAAGTGACATTTGTGTAAACTCTCCAAATCTTAGTTCCTGAAGAAACTGTTTGAGTTATATAAGCTTTTGACTGGCTTTGAACATAGCTCGATACTCTACCTCTGCACTGGATCTTGCTACAATATTCTATTTTTTTGCTTTTTCAAGAAACAAGATTATCTCCGATAAATATATAAAACCCAGAAGTATATCTCCTATCAATGGGAAAACCTTCCAATCTGCATCAGAATATCTTACGACTCGAGTATGTCCTTTGTCTCTGTATAAAAGACCTTTTCTTGGAGCGCCTTTGATATATCAAATAATACGGATCACAACATCCCAATGTTCTTTGCATAGAGAGTTGAGAAACTGACTTACTACACTTACTACAAATGAAATGTCTGGACGAGTAACAGTAAGATAGCTTAATTTCTCTAATAATCGCCTGTATAGTTCAGAATCTAGAAAAGACTCCCCTTGATTTGGCAGGAGTTTGACATTAGGATTCATGGGGTTATCAACTGTCTTTGAGTTTAACATTTCTATTTCTTCCAAAATATCGATTGCATACTTCCTTTGGGATATGATGATCCCATCTTTGGACTGTGCTACTTCTATCCCCAAGAAATATTTGAGTTTGTCGTGATCCTTGTCTGGAAATATTTGAAAAGATGTTGTTTCACCTGTAAAATCCCGAGATGATCATTACCTGTGATGACAATATCATCAACATAAACCACTAAGTAGATGCAACCAGTAAATGAGTGGCGATAAAAGACAGAATGGTCGGCCTCACTCCGAGTTATGCCAAACTGTTGAATTATAGTACTAAATCTACCGAATCATGCTCTGGGTGACTGCTTGAGACCATATAAATATTTTTGCAGGCGACATACAAGAACAGAAGACTCCCCCTGAGCAACAAAATACAGAGGTTGCTCCATCCTTTCTCAAGCAGGTCACCATGTAAGAAAGCATTTTTGATATCCAACTGATAAAAAGACCAATGTCGAATTGCAGCAATGAACAGGAATAGACGCACAGAGGACATCTTGGCAATAGAAGAAAAAGTATCCCCATAATCAAATCTGAAGATTTGAGTATAACCCTTAGTGACGAGGCAGGCTTTAAGCCAGTCAACTTTTCCATCTGGACTAACTTTCACCGTATATACCCATCAACGACCAACACTACAAAAAAAAATAGTTAATTAGGGACGAAATTTTGGGACAAATATTTTTCGTCCCAAAATTGCAACAAATTTGGCGGAAAAAATTATTTGTCGCAAATTAGGAACGAATTTAGCAACGAAATACATTCGTCGCAATTTAGCAACAAAATATTTTTCGTCCCAAAATTCAGCAACGAATTTAAATATTCGTTGCGAATTCTGCGACGAATCTGCAACGAATTTAATATTTGTTACAAAATTTGCGACGAATAATAAATTCGTCTCAGAATTCCTCAAAAAAATAATAATTATTATAATTAATTTTGATAAATCTGGGACGAATCCAGGATTCGTCCCAGAATCTGGGACGAATCTGTAAATTCGTCTCAGACTCAGGGACGAATATAAGATTCGTCCCAGATTCTGAGACGAATCAGTTGCTTCGTCCCAGATTTTGGGACAAACCATGGATTCGTCCCAGATTCTGGGACGAAGACGAACCATGGATTCGTCCCAGAATCAGGGATGAATATACATTTTTTAATACTAAACTATTTAAAAAATTAAATTTGGATAAAAAAATCATTGGTTTCGATATATTAATTTAAATTTATATTTGAGAGCATCTATAAATTCAGGAGAAGTAGACGAACACGTAGGAACCGATTTCGTGTAATTCCGATATCTCTAGGTAAGGTTTTCGACACAATTTATGTATTTATAATTAATTTTAATTCTGGAACGAATTCAGGATTCGTCCCAGATTCTGGGACGAATCTAGTAATTCGTCCCAGATTCTGGGACGAATCTAGGAATTCATCCCAGATTTTGCGACGAATCTAGGAATTCGTCCCAAATTCTGCGACGAATCTAGGAATTCGTCCCAGAATCTGAGACGAAACCAGGATTCGTCCCTGAATTAAAATTAATTATAAATACATAAATTGAGTCCAAAACCCTACCTAGAGATATCGGAATTACACAAAATTGGTTTCTACGTGTTCGTCTACTTCTCCTGAATTTATAAGTGCTCTTAAATATAAATTTAAATATTTTGATCCAATATTTTTTATATTAATAGTTAAATTAAATATGTAAATGTATATACAGCTAATTAATCATGAGTTAAATATGAGTCGGAGTTACAAATTGATGTTAGAGAGATTTTTCTCAGAATGATACAAAACTACTTCTATATGTTTGTCTAGCTCTCTTGATTATAAAAATGTTATCAAACATTATTGAGGCCAAATTAAATATATTTAATTAATTAACATAATTTTTTTAATACTAAACTGTTTAAAAAATTAAATTCGGATAAAACAATCATTGGTTTCGATATATTAATTTAAATTTATATTTGAGAGCACTTATAAATTCAGGAGAAGTATACGAATACGTAGGAACCGATTTCGTGTAATTTCGATATCTCTAGGTAGGGGTTTGGACTCAAATTATGTATTTATAATTAATTTTAATTCTGGGACGAATCCTAGATTCGTCCCAGATTCTGGGACGAATCTAGTAATTTGTCGCAAAATCTGGGACGAATTTAGGAATTCGTCCCAGATTCTGCGACGAATCTTGGAATTCGTCCCAGAATCTGGGACGAATCCAAGATTCGTCCCAGAATTAAAATTAATTATAAATACATAAATTGAGTCCAAAACCCTACCTAGAGATATCGGAATTACACAAAATCGGTTCCTACGTATTCGTCTACTTCTCCTGAATTTATAAGTGTTCTCAAATATAAATTTAAATATTTTGATCAAATATTTTTTATATTGATAGTTAAATTAAATATGTAAATGTATATACAGCTAATTAATCATGAGTTCAATATGAGTCAGAGTTACAAATTGATGTTAGAAAGATAGTTCTCGGAATGATACAAAACTACTTCTATGTGTTTGTCTAGCTCTCTTGATTATAAAAATGTTATCAAACATTATTGAGGCCAAATTAAATATATTTAATTAATTAACATAAATTTTTTAGTACTAAACTATTTTAAAAAATCAAATTCGGATAAAAAAATCATTGGTTTTGATATATTAATTTAAATTTATGTTTGAGAGAACTTATAAATTCAGGAGAAGTAGATGAACATGTAGGGACCGATTTCGTGTAATTCCGATATTTTTAGGTAGGGTTTTGAACTCAATTTATTTATTTATAAATAATTTTAATTCTGGGACGAATCTAGGAATTCGTCCCAGATTCATGGACGAAACCTAGATTCGTCCCAGATTCTGGGACGAATCCTGTAGTTCGTCCCAGATTCTGCGACGAATTTTATGATTCGTCCCAAAATCTTGGACGAAAAGTATATTGCTTGCTAAATTAGGGACGAAAAAGATTTGTCCCAAAATAACTTTATATATAACAACTCATCCCTCATTTGGCCAAAACCCAAAACCCTAGATCTGAAATTTGGGCGCGCGCGTGGATTTGGAGCAGCGACACAGCAGGTACAAACTCTCCCACTCTTGTTTCTTTTCTCACCTTCTACACCTCCGGCGGGCGGCGGGCTGCGGCAGCGAGGCACTGGCTGCGTCGTCCTCGAGCCGTTGGCTGCGTCATCCTCGAGCCGCTGGCTGCGTCATCCTCGAGCCGCTGGCGTCGCCCCCGAGCCGTTGGCCGCTGGCGGGCGGCGGCGGCGGGCCGATGGGCGCTGGCTGCGTCGCCCTCGAGCCGCTGGCCGCTGGCGTCCGCCGGCAGGGGGCCGCGGGGGCTCTGGCGGCAGCAGGTTGTGGGGCGCTGGCAGCAGGCCGCGGGTCGTCGGCAGCGGGCTCTGGCGCCGCCGGCAGCAGGCTGTGGGGCGCCCGCGCCGGCGGCAGTTGGCTGTGGGGCGCCGACGGCGCCGGCAGCCGGCATCTACGTGGAGTAGCTTCCATTTGAGTCTCCTCCTTGTTTTGTGGTCAGGTACCTTGCTCAGGAGACGGAAAGAGTGCTTTTCCTTCTGGTTCGAGTTCATTAGCACACAACCTTATTGTACGATTCCAGTTCTATCCCTTTGAATGCTATTATCATGTATACCATTACAAAGAACATGAGATCACCTCCAAATTGACTTATACTAGTTAATTAGCTACTTTTTTTCTTCACTGTGCCTATGTCAAACTACATATATGTCTCTCTTTTCAAGTTTCGTAAACTTCAATTAAGGCTAAGTGTTATTACTTCCAGAGCTGTGACTAGTCATTTGATTATTTCTAGTTAATTTATTTTTGGTGTTCCAATTACTACTAAACACACTTTTTATTTTTACCATCAGATTATTTTTACCATCATTATTTTGTTATATGCAGTCGGTGCTAATTATGTTAATGTTAATTTTGGCAAATGTATTTCAGGTCATTGAAAAGAAGCTTGTTGAAATATTTGGTAACTATGGTCAGGTGAGTTTCATGAATTTTGTCTATATGAAACAAGTTAGTATAGAGATCAATTGTTGTATCATATCCATACACATATCTCTCTATAGTTGTCTTATATGATTTTGTCTTGTTCTCTAGTGATTTTCCAAGTAGGTAGCGAGTGTCGTATTCATAGGGTAATTCTTGCAAAAGGATTTTTCGAAGGAGTTAATCACAGAGCCAGTTTCGCAAGCTAATCCTAAGCTGAAAGACCACCACAAACTCTTTCTGCTATTGGATGTCATAAGGTAGCTCGCGGATTGGTCTACAATTCTTCAAATCTGATGTGCTTTATTGCCCTCTTTTCCTTAATAACTTTAAAACAATATGTTCAGAACTTTATGTTGTTGCTGTCTTAACATTCTTTGGGTTTTGAATGATTTGCTATTTAAGCGTGTTAATTTAGTTCATTCATTTAACACAATTCTTGAATAAAAAAGCATATTTTTTTTTGTTTATGTAGGAAAAGAAGAAATTGAAAGAAGGAAGATTGCCAATGGAAGAAGTCAATATCTTGATGTTTTTATAGTTTTTTACATGACTTTATGGATTCCTATGGATTGTATGTGATCAGTTATCTTGTACTATATTTGGATGCTATCTGTATCATATGGATATGACAGTATCTTTAGTTTCGATATTTTTTATATGTATGGATATTTGGATGTTTTTATATTTGTATGGATATGATGATATGTATTGTTTTGTACTATTTTTATATCTGTATGGATATATTGAACGTAGTTAAATTGATAATATTTATTGTATTCGAAAAAATTTGAAAATTTGGGTTGAATTTTGTAAAGAAAAAATTTCGTCCCCAATTTATCATGGTCTCTCAGTTTTTGGGACGAATATTTGAAAATTTTAAAAATTTGGGTTGAATTTGAAATTTTGGGTTGAATTTGATGATTCGTCCCAGAATCTGGGACGAATATATTTTTTCGTCCCAGATTCTGCAACGAAACAGGTTCGTCGCAAAGTTTATATTTGTGGGTACCAAATTTTGGGACGAATTTGTTTTCATTGCAATTTGGCAACGAATTTTGGGATGAATTTTGGGACGAATTTTATTTTCGTTGCAATTTTGGCAATGAATTTGGGGACGAAAAATTAATTTCGTCGCCAAATTCAGGGACGAATCTAGATTTTTGTCCCAGAATTTGGCGACGGCAAATCTGCAACTAAAAAATTTTTTGTCGCCAAATTCGTCCCTAAATTTTTTGGGATGATTTTTTTTTTAAATTCATCCTAAAATTCGTCCCAGAATCATTGTTTTTTTGTAGTGCAACAACTGATTTCCTTGGTGGTAGAGGAACAAGGTCCCAAGTCCCGCTACTTTGTAAGGCACAATCTGTTTCCATTCTGGATGGGCAAAGACATCACCTACAGTCTTTGAAAGAGAAGCAGACGACAAAGAGGAAAAACAAGAATAATAGGAAGAAGAAAGACGATGATAACTCAAAGAAACATAATGAGGAGAAGGATTACGAGTGGAACACATACCTTTTCGAAGTGTAATAGGAATATCAGACTCAAGAGATGAGACCGGAAGAAGAGAAATGATTTAGCTCCAAAGATGTGTCCACGACAGTGTCAGCGCTGAGCGACGGCAAAGCAGGACGAGGATGACGCTGATAAATTTGCAATGGAGAAGGAGATGGGGCTGGAGGTGATAGAGAGTCTTCCGGAAGGTAAAAGATAGTCACTAGCATAGGCGTAGAAGGAGAAAACTCGGATGGAGATGCATTAGACTCAAAAAAATGGAACCAAATCAAAGAACGTGACATCATCAGATATGAAGTAACGACGGAGAGTAGGGGAATAACAATTGTACCCTTTCTGAGACCGTGAGTATCCATGAAAGACACACTTATGAGACCGGAGAAAGAGTTTGTCAATGCTAGGATCATGAGCATGAACAAAACATATAGAACCAAAGATCCTAGATGGTAAAGAATAAAGAGATTGATGATGATAAAGTACATGATGAGGTATTTTACCTTGTAGAGTGGAGGAAGACATGTGATTGATGAGATAACACGCAGTATGTACGACGTCACCCCAAAACCGATGAGGAACATGAGAGTGGAAAAGAAGAGTCTGGGTGGTCTTGAGAAGATGAAGATTCTTGCCTACTGCAACTTTATTTTGTTGGGGGTACGTGGACAAGATGTCCTATGCAACACACCATGAGACGCTAAGAAGGTCCGAAACGGAGTAGATAGATACTCACGCACTATCACTTTGTAAGGTTCGAAGAGAAATACCAAATTGAGTTTTAATTTCATAAAAAAATTAAAAAATAGAAAATAATTCTGAACGATTCTAATAACCAAGTACAACGGAAAAAATCATCTATAAAAGTAATAAAAGATCAAGACCCCAATGTAGAAGAAATGTGACTCGGACCCCAGACATCAGAATGAACCAAAGCGAAAGGGGGCGTAGCCTGACTCACAGTGTGAGGAGGAAAAGAATTATGAACATACTTTCCTAATTGACATGACTCACAAGCCAGACTCTAAGTGAGAAAGGCAAGGATATAATTGTTTCAACTTATCAAGACCTGGATGTCCTAACTAAACATGAATAAGAAGAGGAGATGCCGACGCCAAACCAACAAGATGTTAGGATTGATAGGCGAGCTAGAGGAGGGAGGGTGATTAGCTCTGATTTGCTTATTGATGATTTTTTGCTGCGTAAGACTCCAAGCAATGCTAACACTCAAGGATTTACTTGGTATCCACCTCCTTGAGGTGACTAATCCAAGGATCCGCTCTCCTCACTCTTTCAAACACTATGAAAGACTCCTTTGTGGAGGTGGAGAAATCTCGTACAAGCTCTCAAAAGGATACAATAAGAATACAAGCAAATACAAAGAAAATCTTACAAGATTTACAACAATGTGCTCTCTTTGCTTTTCTTGCTTTCTTCTAGCTTGAGATTGCCTCTAGAACCTTGGAAATGCAGCAACACTATGCTCCAAGACTTCTCTTGAAATGGCGATGAAGGAGGAGAAGGGTGTGCAAAGAATGCTGAAGAACTACCGCTTTAAATCCTACGCAAAAACCCTATATGCCCATGACCTAGGGTTCCCTATTCGATTATCCAATCGATTACCACGTCAAACTTAGCCGTTCAACAGCTATTTTTTAAAACTTAATCGATTACCCAATCGATTGCTGAATCGATTCAACATTTTTTTGTGCTCTCGCGCAACACTGGCGTGTTTGATTGCCTAATCGATTACTGCCCTCCTTAATCAATTGCCCAATCAATTACGATCCTCCTTAATCAATTGCCTAATCAATTAAGAGGAGGCTGAATCAATTACCCAATCAATTCAACCTGCTTCTGTTCTCGCAACACAACTCTCCCAATCGATTCACTCCCTCCTTAATCGATCACCTAATCAATTAAAAAGGCTTTATTTGCGAGAAACCAACGCCAATTGATTGGCCCCAACCCTAACTTGTGTGCACACAAGTCTAGGGTCCCCTTGCTTAATCTCGGTCAACGGTGACCTGTTAAGACTTCCTCATCAAGTGTCCGATCAAACCTTTGACTGACTTGGACTTCCCTTGCCTAGTTCCCAACTAGGACTTTTCCCGTGCCAGCGTGCGATCTCCTTGATCCACCTGGACTTCACCTAGTCCTAGTAGGTGTGCCTAGTCCCACTAGGGCCTTTTTCTTGCCAACGTGTGATCTCCCCGATCCACCTGGACTTTACCTAGTCTCACTAGGTGTGTCTAATCCCACTAGGACTTTTCCCTTGCCAACATGTGATCTCCTCGATCCACTTGGACTTCACCTAGTCCCACTAGGACTTTTCCCATGCCAACATACAATCTCTCTTATCCACCTGGACTTCACCTAGTCTCACTAAGTATGCCTAGTCCCGCTTGGACTTTTCCTAGTCAAGTCTCCAGTCAACCTTGACCCATATGACTCACACAATCCTCAAACATCATTGTCAAACATCGAAACACAAGCTCACCTGAGCCTAGTCAAACTTGGTCAACCCTAGCCTAACAAAGATTGCACCAACACAAGAGAGGGTCGGTGAAGCCGATATAGGCCATGAGACTCACATCCGAAGCCAATCATCCTCCCCATACTCCCGTCTTGTAAGGAAACAGAAGTTTTAGTAAAAGTGACATAATCAAGAGACCGAATAAGTTAACTTATTGATAACAAATTAAAGGAAACTCCGGGAATATAAAGAACATTATAAATAGGGAGAAACAGAGAAGGATGAATAATACCAACACTCTGGGACTGAGTTTGAGAACCATTTGCCATGGTGACAAAGGATAAATAACCGAAAGTAGTGAGAGGACAAAAAAGAGATTTATTACCTGTGATATGATTGGTGACCCCAGAATTAAGAACTCAGGGATCCGAAGATTGAAATATGCCAACAAAAGAATTACCAGCGTGTGCAATGGTAGCAGTGGAATCAGAAGCCTGTCGATACTCATACCATTTCAGAAAGTTGTCATAGGAAGGCGGTGGGGCCGAATCCGGTGGCAACTGTGAAGTGGAAGCTGAAGAAGTGACAGAACTCCGGACGATCTGAGTAGCACGAGGGGGTCGACCATGTAGACTCCGATATTTATCAATCATGTGTCCTGGTCAGTGACAGTGATCACACCAAGGATGTTCTTTGTCACTCTTATGGGGTGGAGGTCTAGTGTTGCTTCGAGAGACCAAAGCTAATGAGTCAATAGGAACGGAAGGAAGTAATGTCAAGACTTTGGTAGGGACACGAAGAAGAGTTGCCCAGGTACTGTCGTAGCTTCTGTAAGGCTGCCCAGAAACTGATCACGAACATGAGAATAATATGTGGGAAGATTATATAAAGCCAGAGACATAAATTTTTTTTCCAATTTTCAAGCTCTGTAACAGGAGTGGCCGTAGGTGAAAGCAGTTCATTGAAGTCAAAAAAAGGCTAGAGACCGAACCCAGATAAGTTGACATAGAATCCTTAATCTGATGGGCATTGAGGATGTCCATGAGATTTTTACAAACCTGATAGAGTCGCCAAGAGATGTTTGTAAAGAGTTATTGATCCTGTGTCCAAACATCTTTACAGGTTTTGTGAGTGTGGAAGATATCCTAAGTGATGGATGGACAGTGGCTCGGATAATACAACATAACTGAGCATCAACCTTTTTCCACAGAGGCACTACAACAAAATTAGGATTACATAACACTTAAAGATAATATTTGTTTAAATAAGCGTTGTCTTTTTTTTAACAACGCTTTTAATGAAAAGGGCTTGTCTATGTTTTTTATTTCTTACTAAAGGCAATACTTTTTAAACAAGTGTTGTCTATTAGTATTTTTTTTTTGGCAAAGACAACACTTTTAAAAAAGCGTTGTCTTTTAGCAATTTTTAAAAATGTCAACAACAATAGTTTTTTAACAAATAATCTTGTTTATATCCGCGACTTAACCTCCTCCGTCAAAATGAAAACTCCACGAAAAATTCATCTCCACCAAAACCTTCATCTTAGGAAAACCTAGTCTCCAAAATTTATTTTAGCCAAAACCAAAACTTAGCCTCCAAATTAAACTTCACAAAAAACAAAATTAAGTATAAAAAAGGAAAAAATATATAAATAAAAAGCCTGAATTATTCTTTCACACGTTCGCCTTTTAATGATGCCCTAACCCACCCGATAACATCTTCATGCGTCGCGCCTCTCGCTGTCTCCTCGTTCCTTCGTCGCCTCGTCGCCGGTCGTCAACGACTTGTGTTCTTTGGATCAATCTCGCAGGCCAATCTCTACTGTCAGTCATGACCGTCGGGGTACAGGTTAATCCTCCCCTCTTCTAACGATCTCTGTTCTTATGATCTCACTAGCCGATCCTACCCCTTTTTAATTTCAAAGTAAACTCAATTTTAGATTAGCAGTACCTTCTACTTGATAGGAGGTAGCAGGATGAAAATAGTGAACTTGGTCACTTCATTTTTGAGCCATTAGTTCTATGTGCATTTGTGTCTTGCCCTAAAGGATTGTAAAATAGAGATAATATTTTTTTTTTCATTTCCCTTTTGAACTTTGTCAACTACGGCGAGATTAGATTTGTAAGCATGAATCAAGAGAAACTTGGGTGTATGAACATGTGTTTATATGAATCTTCAAGTATTTATCCTTTTATTCTACTTTGTAACATAGATTACTAATATGCTTCAAATCTTTTGAATCATTTAAAAATTTTTGTAACAAGGGTTTTCTATTTCCTTCCTTTAATTTTGTATATCAAATCTTAAGCAATTTAATTTATTTAATTGTAAATATGTTTTTATCATTTTTAACAATTATGCAATATCATTTTTAACGATTATGTAACCTTACTTAACAATTATGCAACTTAACTTAATTATATATGGTTTAATCGTTTGAATCATTTACATTCTGTTTTCTTCCTCTACTTTAAAAAAAATCAATCATAAAGTAATATAATATAAAGCAAGAATATTATATTATATATAGACATTTTTTATAATTTGCCTAATTTATTAATAGGATATTGATTTCATTACCAAAATAGGCTCATCTACTATAACTTATCTAACATGATCGATCTAAACAAAACCTACCTAACATGAACAATCTAATCAACCAAATCTCCTGGATTAGACTGCACAACTTGATTCACCCATCTAGCATGTAAACTTAATCACTTTGTTAGTTGTCACCTTAATCACTTTGCTAGTTGAAAGGCACCATCACTTTTTTTGTCATATAGATGAATTAGATTATTTTATCCATTTATGTATTCTTGCTTTATTTACTTACTATGTTTTACTAATCATATAGCCACATTGGATTGATGAGACATTGTTTGACAAATTTGTTATTGATCCCGCCCTATCTTTGTCACCGTATGAACAGCCAACGTGGCAACCTGGCCTGGTCAGCTACAGGGTCCACATTACTGTACGGGCAGCCTGCTTGGCAAACACCTTGGTCGGTCCTAGGGTCTCCATCGTCCGGTCGGATTCAGCAGGCCGGTCAGCTAAACTAAGAGTTTATTCGGCCGGTTAAGTCCGGCCGGCATATCAAGGTTACACACCTACTTGTGCTCCGCCCAGTGGTGTATCCGCCCAACCTACATTATTGATCCCGGGCTTACTACACGTCTCGTTTAACTACGGGTTGCCTCCGCCCGGCAGTCCTTCATGTCCACACTGACATCCATCCGGGCATACCCGCCCGGCCCACTGGGCACTCTCCCGAAACCACCTGGGGATAGCGACAAAATATACCTGCACCAGCTGCAGATAACAGGCTGTCATCATTCGTGTGAACTGACACTCCCTGGCACGCCGCCCTGTCACGCCGTTGGTGCCAGGCGGCGCCGGTCGAAGGCGTACAGAAACCGTCTTTGTCCTCACATAAGACAAACAGTAGCGACAAGGAATGTTGGCTACAAATCGACATAATCATGTAAGAATCCCTGACCCCGTCAGAGAATCCTGACACAGGTCAGACTTGGTCCTTTTCCCCGGCTATATAAGCCCCTCCCCTCCTCATTATCAGGTACGCGCGCGAAGCCTCTCGTCTACAGTGCTCCTCTATTTGCTTGTTCACCGGAGTACTGACTTGACCGTCGGAGGGCCTTGCCGGGACGCTTCCCGGCTAGGTTGCTAACGGTCATCTTCTCCAGCAGGGTTAGGTCATCCGGTCGGAGATCCACCAGGCTACGTCTTCTTCCATCCGGTCGGAGGACCCCCCCCCACTTGCTGAGTCGTTCTGAGCGAGGACATCCAGTCAGCATCCACGTCATTCATCTCTACACCGTCATCCGGTTGCGGCCCCATCTCGCTCGGCGACAGGATCAAATTTGGCGCTAGAAGGAGGGCTTTCTGCCTGATCGAGAGCGAAGAATGGAAAACCCCAATCCACTGACGGTTACTCTTTCGCCAGAAGAATACGAAATGCTGATGGCTGTCCGGACACAGAAGGCACAACAATCGCATCCGCCGACCGGTAGTCAAGGGGCCCGGCCCCCTGGGCCCTCTATACGGGGAAATTCAGAAGGTATGGCTGCTCAGCCCGACCCCTTCATTCCTAATTTTCCCCGAGCACTTTTTCGGAACGAGGCCCACTCGGCCCCGACCGAAGCTTCAGCGTCCAGCCTGGCGCATCAGGCGCGCCCAGATAAAGGGAAAGGTTTAGCCGACCCCGCCGCGGCCTATCCGACTCACAGCCCTTTCTCTTCACAAATTCTTGGGGATCCCGTTCCCAAGCATCTGCGATTCTTCACCATGCCTGAGTACTCGGGGGCCAGTGACCCCGAGGAACACGTCATGAAATTTGAAAGCGCCGCCCTGTTGCACCAATACCCGGAGGGCGTCAAATGCCGCGCTTTCCTGACAACCCTCTCCGGGCAGGCTCAACGATGGTTCGACGGACTCCCGGGTGGATCAGTCGGGAGTTTCGCAGAAGTGAAGCGGCTGTTTCTGCAACATTTTGCAAGCAGTCGGAGGCATCATAAGACCAGCCTCAATTTGTTCGCTCTGAAGCAAGGTCCGAAAGAATCACTCCGGGCCTACATCCAGAGGTTCAATGGAGTAGCTATAGAGGTGCCCAATACCACGCCAGAAGTACTGGTCACCGCCTTCTCGCAAGGGCTCCAAGAGGGTGACTTCTTCCGATCCCTGATCAGGAAGCCACCAAAGGATTTCGACAGCCTGCTCGGGAAGGCTGTTAAGTATATCAATGTAGAGGAAGCGCAAGCCGCCCGGAGGAAGGAAGTTATAGTTAGCCCACAGCCCGCACCTCAACACAACAGATCACCAGGAGGACCGATTCGCAGTCCCCGACCGGCCGATCAGCCGGGAATGAGGCCCCAACAAGTGCAGGTGGCGCAGGGAAATTGGACCAACAGATGGGCACCGTATTGTGCGTTTCACCAGTGTAATACGCACAACACTGAAGACTGCCGAGCGGGCGGCAGAGCTCGGACCCCACTCGGCAGGGGTCAAGGACGACAAACCCCGCAGGGGCGCGGGCGTGGTTATGGAGCCACAGCCCAACAAGGACAAAGGCGGGATACCCCCGCCGCCCGGCAATTGTTTCCTCCGCCCGAGCAGGAAGAGGCGGAGGAATTTGACGAAGATCAAGCGAATCACCAGAACGCCGTCCGAGGAGGCGTCAATGTGATTTCTGGCGGTCCGACCGGAGGCGACTCCAACCGAGCCAGAAAGACACAGGTGCGCCGGCTGGAAATTCACCAAGTCGGAGTTAGCACCTCACAAGCTCAAGGGCCCCAAATCAGCTGGGGGCCGCAGGATTTGCAAGGATTGGAGGTGCCGCACGACGACCCACTGGTCATCACGGCTGTCATCGCCAACTACGAAGTCCACCGCACCATTGTGGACACCGGCAGCTCGGTAAACATCTTATATAAACGAGCTTTCGATCAATTACAAATTGAAATGTCACAGCTGGAGTTGGTGGCTACGCCCCTGTTCGGATTTACGGGGAACGAAGTACAGCCGATCGGACAGATACGGCTGGCCGTCTCACTTGGAGAGGAGCCACTCAAGAGAACCCGATGGACCACGTTTCTGATTGTGGATGCGCCAGCTGCCTACAACGCCATTCTCGGTCGACCGGCTCTCAACGAATTTAAAGCGGTAGTCTCCACCTACTACCTCAAGGTGAAGTTTCCGGTCGGCGACAGGGTCGGCGAGGTGAAGGGCAATCAGATCGTGGCCCGGCGCTGCTATGCTGATGATGTCCGCTCGGGAGGTCAGAAGGCAAGGCGGGCAGATAGCAGCTGCAACATGGTGCAAGCCTCCCCTTGGGCAGAATTGCGGGAGGACAAAGAAGAGGTACAACTTTTGCCCGGTCGGGAAGATACCAAAATACAAATTGCTGCAGGACTCTCCGAGGAGCTGAAGCAATCCCTAGTCGACTCCCTCGCTCGGAATCAAGACGTATTTGCCTGGTCGGCGAAAGACTTGAAGGGAGTCCGACCGGAAGTAGCGGAACATCAATTGCACGTGTACCCGGGTGCGCGGCCAGTAAAGCAGCGGAAAAGGGACCACAGCGCCGCCCAGAATCAAGTCATCCGGGCGGAAGTAGAAAGACTGTTGGAGGCAGGACACATCCGGGAGGTCCAGTTCCCGGCCTGGCTGGCCAATGTGGTGCTGGTGTCCAAACCCAACGACAAGTGGCGGGTATGCATTGATTTCCGAGACCTCAATCGTGCATGCCCGAAAGATTGCTACCCACTTCCACGGATTGATCAAATGGTAGACTCGACGGCCGGCAGCGAGTTCATATCAATGCTGGATGCGTACCAGGGATACCACCAAGTCCCACTGGCTGCTGCCGATCAGGAGAAGGTTAGCTTCGTCACGGCTGACGGCACCTACTGCTACACCGTCATGCCGTTTGGCCTCAAGAATGCGGGCGCCACCTACCAAAGAATGATGAACAAGGTGTTCCGGTCGCAAATGGGGCGTAACGTCGAAGTATACGTCGACGATATTCTGATCAAGACTGCCCGGGCGGAAGAACTAATCCCCGACATTGAAGAAACTTGCCGAACTCTACGGCAGTTTGGCCTGAAGCTTAATCCGGCCAAATGTCTATTCGGGGCTCGGAGCGGGAAGTTCCTCGGCTATATAGTCACCGAGCGGGGAATCGAAGCAAATCCGGGCAAAGTAAAGGCCATCATGGAGATGCCGGCTCCAAGGAATCTCAGAGAAGCTCAACGGCTGATCGGACGGATAACGGCCTTGTCAAGATTCATTTCCCGGTCAGCCGAACGGGGTCTGCCATTCTTCAAGACATTACGCCGGGCCACCAAATTTCAGTGGGACGCAGAATGTGACAGGGCCTTCGAAGAGCTGAAAGCTTATCTGTCAGAACTACCGACACTCGCCCGGCCGGATCCGAATGAGAGTTTATATGTATACCTAGCAGCTTCCTCCGACTCGGGCAGCATGGTGTTGGCCCGGCAAGAAAAAACTGAGCAAAGGCCGGTGTACTTCTTTGCCCACTTATTTAAAGGAGCCGAGTGTCGGTACACGACACTCGAAAAATTGGGCTACATACTATTCTTAGCCGCCCGGCGACTCAGACCATACTTCTTATCTCACCCAATTACTGTATTGACTAACAGTAACTTGGGTCGGGTGCTCACTAACCCAGAAGCCTCAGGGCGGCTAGTCAAATGGACAACTGAGCTGAGTGAGTATGACATACAATATCAACCCCGACCGGCTATCAAGGCTCAAGCCTTAGCCGATTTTCTCACGGAATGGCATCCCGATGAAGCCGAGGGCGTATGGAAGGTGTACGTTGATGGGGCATCCGCTCGGCAAGGAAGCGGAATCGGCGTTCTCATGGTTTCACCCGAAGAAGAACGGCTACACTTGTCCGTGCGGCTAGAACACCGGGCGACTAATAATGAAGCTGAATATGAAGCACTTATAGCCGGTCTGCAAGCCGCCCGGCATGTCGGCGCCACCCGGGTGTGGCTATACTCAGATTCGCAACTTGCCATACAGCAACTGGCCGGTAATTTCGAAGTCAATAGCAGCCGGCTGCAAGAGTACATCGATGCCTATGAACAGCTGAAGGCGGGTTTCCGTGAGGTACTCTTACAGAAGATCCCTCGGGAAAGCAACTTGCAAGCGGATGAGCTAGCCAAATTAGCTAGCGCAGTCGGAGCTTGGGTGGTCCCCCGGCCGGCCAGCCATGCCTTATTCGTCATGCAAATCGAGCAGCAAGCGGAGATCGAATTGGAGACTGATTGGAGAACGCCATTGATCGCATTCTTGACCAGGGGAGAAGTGCCATCCGACCGGGAGCAGGCTCGGCTGCTCAGAAAGAGAGCCGTACAATATACCATGGTCGGAGATGCCCTCTATAAACGAGCTCACGCCCGGCCATTACTCAAATGTCTGGGCGGCGAGGATGCAGATTACGTGCTCCGCGAAGTCCATATGGGGGTCTGCAGTAACCATTCGGGGGGCAGAGCCACCGCCCGGAAGGCTCTGTTGGCCGGGTATTATTGGCCAACTTTACAGAAGGATGCCGACCGGCTGGCCGCAACATGCATCTCATGTCAAAAACACCAGTGCCTGCCGCACCGGCCGACCGAAGTAATGAAGACATCTGCTGTCTCTTGCCCGTTTGACCAATGGGGCATGGATATCGTAGGTCCCTTTCCGCTCGCCCCCGCCCAGAAGAAGTTCTTGTTGGTCGCGGTGGATTACTTCTCTAAATGGGTGGAAGCAGAGGCGCTGGCCCGGATCACCGAGCAGGCGGTGATTAAGTTCTTGTGGCAAAACATTTTATGCAGATACGGGATCCCCCACAAGTTGGTTTCTGACAACGGTCGGCAGTTTCAAGGGAAGAAAATCAAAGAGTGGTGCTCGGCATACGGCATCCAGCAGGCCTTTACATCTGTGGCGTATCCACAGAGCAACGGCCAGGCAGAAGTCGCCAACCGGGAAATCTTGAGAGGACTCAAAACAAAGCTGGATCATGCAGGAACCAACTGGGTAGAGCAGCTGCACGGGGTCCTTTGGGCGAACAGAACCACACCCAGAGAAGCGACCGGGCAGACGCCTTTCCACCTCGTCTACGGCAGCGAGGCGGTGGTGCCGGTCGAGGTCGGTTGTGAATCTGACCGGCGGTTAAGCTATGACGAAGGGAATGATGAAAGAAGGCGCTTAGAGCTTGACCTCATAGAGGAAGTCCGGGACAAAGCAGCCGCCCGGCTGTTCGCGTACCGTCAGCGTATGAAACAAAGGTACAACCAGAAGGTGTTGCCGCGCTCGTTTCGAGCCGGGGACCTAGTCTGGAAACGTATAAAGCCGGTCGGTGATGTTAACAAATTACAACCACAGTGGGGCGGACCCTTCAAGGTAGTGCAGAAATTGCATTCAGGCGCTTACTACTTGGAGGATGAACATGGAAAAAGGCTTGACCGACCGTGGAGTGCCCTACACTTGCAAATGTACAGAGAGCCCTAGAGTGATGTAATCTTGTAAAACGCAGCATTCTAGCTATAACGAAAGGCTCTCCCGACCGAAATTGCCGGTCGGCCACACAAGGCAAGTCATACCTGGGCGGGACGCAGGCTGACGCGTCATACCCCCAGAAGCCTGAGTCGGCGACTGACTGGAAGCGTCAGCCCACTCGGAAGCCTGGATTGGTTCCCGGTCGGAAGCGTGGCGGCCCACGTGGAAGATTGGCCCATCCGGAAGCCTGAAGATGTGCCCGGTCGGATGCGTGGCGTTCCACGCAGAAGATTGGCTCCCTTCGGAAGCCTGAGTTGGCGACTGATTGGAAACTCAGCCCACTCGGAAGCCTGGATTGGTTCCCGGTCGGAAGCGTGGCGGCCCACGTGGAAGATTGGCCCATCCGGAAGCCTGAAGAGGTGCCGGTCGGATGCGTGGCGTCCCACGCAGAAGATTGGCTCCCTTCGGAAGCCTGAGTTGGTGACTGATGGAAGCGTCAGCCCACTCGGAAGCCTGGATTGGTTCCCGGTCGGAAGCGTGGCGGCCCACGTGGAAGATTGGCCCATCCGGAAGCCTGAAGGGTGCCGGTCGGATGCGTGGCGTTCCACGCAGAAGATTGGCTCCCTTCGGAAGCCTGAGTTGGTGACTGATTGGAAATCAGCCCACTCGGAAGCCTGGATTGGTTCCCGGTCGGAAGCGTGGCGGCCCACGTGGAAGATTGGCCCATCCGGAAGCCTGAAGGGTGCCCGGTCGGATGCGTGGCGTCCACGCAGAAGATTGGCTCCCTTCGGAAGCCTGAGTGGGACTGATTGGAAATCAGCCCACTCGGAAGCCTGGATTGGTTCCCGGTCGGAAGCGTGGCGGCCCACGTGGAAGATTGGCCCATCCGGAAGCCTAAGCGGTGTCCGGTCGGATGCGTGGCGTCCCACGCAGAAGATTGGTTCCCTTTGGAAGCCTGAGTCGGCGACTGACGGAAGCGTCAGCCCACTCGGAAGCCTGGATTGGTTCCCGGTCGGAAGCGTGGCGGCCCACGTGGAAGATTGGCCCATCCGGAAGCCTGAAGGGTGCCCGGTCGGATGCGTGGCGTCCCACGCAGAAGATTGGTTCCCTTTGGAAGCCTGAGTCGGCGACTGACTGGAAGCGTCAGCCCACTCGGAAGCCTGGATTGGTTCCCGGTCGGAAGCGTGGCGGCCCACGTGGAAGATTGGCCCATCCGGAAGCCTGAAGAGGTGCCCGGTCGGATGCGTGGCGTCCACGCAGAAGATTGGTTCCCTTTGGAAGCCTGAGTCGGCGACTGACTGGAAGCGTCAGCCCACTCGGAAGCCTGGATTGGTTCCCGGTCGGAAGCGTGGCGGCCCACGTGGAAGATTGGCCCATCCGGAAGCCTGAAGAGGTGCCCGGTCGGATGCGTGGCGTTCCACGCAGAAGATTGGCTCCCTTCGGAAGCCTGAGTGGGACTGATTGGAAATCAGCCCACTCGGAAGCCGATTGGTTCCCGTCGGAAGCGTGGCGGCCCACGCGGAAGATTGGCTCCCTTCAGAAGCCTGGGTCGGTGACTGATTAAAACAACAGCCCACCCAGAAACCTGAATCAGAATCCGGTCGGACGTGTGGCAACTCACCTTAGTCAGATCAACCAGTCGTCTGCCTTACACAACCATTTTTCCTGCGCTTAATTCGGCTCTCTGGTCGGGTTTAAGGCGATCCATATCCCCCACCCGGCTAGCCGATCAGCAACACCTGCTTAGTCGCTATCTAAAGTAACACGTAGAAGGAAAAGGCTTTTCATTGCTGCTTACTCGGAAGCATTACAAAAAAGAGAGCCCCAACCGGCGGCTCAGGATTACATGGTTAAAATTTAGGTAAAGGGCTGGAAGAAGTCTTTAGGGAGTAGCTCCTTGACCCGGCTCACTTGGACGGCATTGACAGGAAGGTCGGCAGGCAGATGGCCGCTCTCTTGGAGCTGCAGAACAGCGCTGTCTAGGCCCATCTTGAACATGCCAGATGTCCGCTTGCCCAGCTGCTTGCCGAACTCTTTAGAGTTGATGTAAGCCAGGCGATGTGCGTCCATCCGGGCGGGCTCGCCTGCTTGATACAGCTTCAGGCTGTCAATTTCCGCCCGGAGGTTAGCTAACTCCTTGTCCTTCTCCTCCAAGGCAACGGCTTGAGAGGCCAGCAGTCCTTCAGACAAACGGAGCTCGTCTCCTCGTAAGTCTAAAGCCTTCTCCTTGGCATTCAAGTCCGACTCCCGAGTCGCCAGCTCCTGCTCTTTTTCGTTCAAGGTCGTCCGGAGCTCCTCCGAAGACTTCATCAGCGTGTCTAGTTCCGCCTTCAAGGTTTGGGCCTCGACAGTCTGCTTGTCGAGGTCCGATCGGGCACGGCGCTGCCTATCCATAGCCTTCTTCCTCTCCTGATTAAGGGTCGCGTGCAGGGAGGAAGACCGGGCATACGCCCGCTCGGCTGCCTCCGCTCGGGTGATTTCCTCCGTCAGTCGCGCCTCGGCGGAACGGAGTTTCTCCTTAAGGTCCAGTATCTCCGAACGGAGAATAGCGGTGCCCTCCTCGCCGGCCGGTAAGTTCGCATGCGCCTGGCGGAGCTCCCATTCCTCGATCCGCCGCTCGGCCGCTCGGCGTCCCCTGGTGTTGGTAACCAAGGCATAGGCGACGCTCGAGCAGGAGGCCCAAAACTACAATAAGAATGTTAGAAAAAAAGCAAGTTAGTTAAGCATCGAAGCATCGGACTTACATGCGTAGCGTCCTGAATGAATTGGTCGGCCAGTCGGATCGGGGGTCTGGAAGTCCCCTCCCTCATACCCTGCTCCCAGCAGTCCGCCAATTCCCCATAAAGGGTAAGCCGCTGCTGGACTTCGAAGGGGGCCACTGGGTCGACCGAGGGGAGATATACGCCATAGCCACCCGTCTGCGGACGTTGTCCCCCCGAGCGAGACGAACCCGGTGCGTCAGCTGACCGGCTCGCTCTAGCCGGGCTGGCAGCTGCCTCTGCAGGCTGGGAGCGAGAGCCCGACGCAGAAGTCCTCGGGCGCCTCTGCAAAGGTTGCGGGTCAGGAGAATCAGAAGAGGACAAGTCCACCTCCGCCGGTTCCTCAATACGGATAGAAGCGCTGGCCTTCCGCTTGGAAGGCAGGGGCTTCTGCAGAGCCTTCTGCTTGCCGGAGGATCTTGCAGGGGCAGGAGATTTCGATGAGCCGACCGGCTCCACAGAACCGGTCGCCGCTGGTTGGGCAGAAGGAGCCGGAGGGGCGGACTCCGCGCTCTCAGGAATCGGAGGTTGGTCGGGCGGACCGGCTTGGCGCAGACGCAGTTGTTCGGCCGCCCGGGCGTTTAACTCTTCGTCTTCCATGCCCAGGGCCTCATCGAGGGCCGCTTCCCACATCATCTTGGCTGCAAAATCAGAAGATATTGAGTTAGGGAGAAAGAAGTACGAAACAAAAAATGACTTACAGAAGGTGTCGGGCAGGGCGGCAGGCACTCGGCTTAGCCCAAATATATACAAGACGGCGTCGTTGAGAAGTTTCATGCCGTCGAAGCGGAGGCCCCCGAGTCGAGAAACAGCCATTATAAATAAGGGGTCGGACTTAAAATTTCTCAAGGGAGTTATAGGGGGCATGTCTTCAACCCATCCGATCGGGAACCCAGGGCTGGTCGGAGGGCTTATGAAGAAAAAATGGGTTTTCCACCCCTTATTCGAGGAAGGAATATTCTCCACTATGGATAATTTGGCCCGGGCTTGGAGAAAGAAATTCCCGGCCTCCTGTTTCTTCGGGTAATAAAAGAAATAAAGAACCTCCGGTCGGAGGGGGACTCGGTAAAGGGTAAAGAGAACTATTAGGTTACATAATATGCGAACGGCATTGGGAGAAAGCTGGAAGATAGGCACATGGAAAAAGTTACAGAAGTTTACAATAAAGGGATGAAGAGGGTAGCGCAGGCCAGACGTATGTTGGTCCCGGAAAAACACAAAGAAGCCGGCCGGGGGCTTGTGTGGTCTGTCAGCCTTTGTAGGAACGGCGATGTGATAGTTTTCAGGGATATCATAGGCCAGTCGGAGATCGGAGACGGTCTCGTCGTTAAGGGTAGACTCGACGGAGGTATACCACGTAGAGGCAGCCATGGAGCAGAAAGAAAGGGAAGAAAAGGGAGAATCTGACCGTAGGTGGTGGCGAAAAGGATTAACAGGCGAAGAAGCACGAGAGCGGCGGCGACACGCGAAGGCGGCGGCAAGGAGCGAGAAGCACCGAGTTAGAGAGAGAACAGTGGAGAGGCAAATGAGGGTTTCGGTGAATATGGAGGCCTATTTATAGCTAGGCCGAAAGAAGGGAGACCGTCCGATGGCGATCCACGTGTACGGAGATCGCCTCATCCATGCCGTTGAGGCGTCCCACGATCAGCCCTGAAAAGACGCGCCGCAGGCGCTGACGTCGCCTGCAGCGGCGACAGGGCGCGTCGTCGTGTCGGCCAGCCGGGAGCTGCCGCGTGGCGGAAAGAATTACGCGCGTTAATGGCCATTAAAAGCTCGTAATCATGGGGATAAATTGCATCCCGGTCGGCCAACCAGCGTGCGCCACGTGGCCCAGATCATTAAAGCGGAGGTGATGCCGTTAAGGCGCCGGTCGCATCGGGCATAGCACATCACCTCATTCGACTTAGAATGTCACGTCTCCATTAATCGACTGGCACAGACAATCACGAGAAAATCACCTTGGGGCGCGTGGGCGCTCCACATTTCTTGCGACTCAAGGCAAACGCTCTCCCGCCCAAACGTATTCAGCATACCTCTCATCGACTAACAACATTCGTCCGGTCGGACGCATTAACAATTTACGAGGATGTGGCGACCCACGTTCCTCCGGTCAAAATCTTCATCCGCCCGGACGTCTTCATCATGTCAATGGCTAGTCGGGGATGCGTGGCGGCCCACGTTCCTCTATCATGCTTCGTCCAGCCGGACGGCCTCGTTAAAAAAGAGTCGGGTGTGTGGCGGCCCACGCCCCTCTCGACTAACAATCTTCTTCCGCCCAGACAGGGCAGGCATACACAGCACCAGCTGTTGAGCATCGTGTTAAGCCGGCCGGATATTAAAAGGGCAAAAATCGCTCGGCCGCAGAATGGTTGTACACACTTGCAGTCCAGTCAGTCGGACTGATCGCCTCCTTCGACTAGACTTGAGGGGAAGGCTATTGATCCCGCCCTATCTTTGTCACCGTATGAACAGCCAACGTGGCAACATGGCCTGGTCAGCTACAGGGTCCACATCACTGTACGGGCAGCCTGCTTGGCAAACACCTTGGTCGGTCCTAGGGTCTCCATCGTCCGGTCGGATTCAGCACGGCCGGTCAGCGTAAACGAAGAGGTTTATCCGGCCGGTTAAGTCCGGCCGGCTATATCAAGGTTTACACACCTACTTGGTGCTCCCGCCCAGTGGGTGTATCCGCCCAACCACATTAGGGCTTACACGTCTCGTTTATACGGGTGCCTCCGCCCGGCAGTCCTTCATGTCCACACTTGACATCCATCCGGGCATACCCGCCCGGCGCCCACTTGGGCACTCTCCCAAAACCACCTGGGGATAGCGACAAAATATACCTGCACCAGCTGCAGATAACAGGCTGTCATCACTCGTGTGAACTGACACTCCCTGGCACGCCGCCCTGTCATGCCGTCGGTGCCAGGCGGCGCCGGTCGAAGGCGTACAGAAACCAGTCTTTGTCCTCACATAAGATAAATAGTAGGCGACAAGGAATGTTGGCTACAAATCGACATAATCATGTGAGAATCCCTGACCCCGTCAGAGAATCCTGACACAGGTCAGACTTGGTCCTTTTCCCCGGCTATATAAGCCCCTCCCCTCCTCATTATCAGGGACGTGCGCGAAGCCTCTCGTCTACAGTGCTCCTCTATTTGCTTGTTCACCGGAGTACTGACTTGACCGTCGGAGGGCCTTGCCGGGACGCTTCCCGGCTAGGTTGCTAACGGTCATCTTCTCCAGCAGGTTTAGGTCATCCGGTCGGAGATCCACCAGGCTACGTCTTCTTCCATCCGGTCGGAGGACCCCCCCCACTTGCTGTCATTCTGAGCGAGGGCATCCAGTCAGCATCCACGTCATCCATCTCCCTACCGTCATCCGGTTGCGGCCCCATTTCGCTCGGCGACAGGATCAATGAAAAAGCCTAACTCACCCATAACATAATTTCGCTCCTCTTTTTTGTTCTTGATACCCCTGACCTCCTGGCTAGTCGAACTCCCTTAAGGCTTAGTATTGTCGCGTGGTCGCGAGTTCAAACCCCCGCCCGACCCTTAAATTTTTTTTTCATTTTTATTCCGAAAAATTGCTAGAAAATTTTTGAAAAATCCCTAATAATACCAGAAAATTATTAGGTGTTACAAGTTGCATGTTTTGGTATTAATTGAATGCATGTATATCATATTGATTGTAAGGTTTTGGTTTGATTGAGGTTGTACATATTGTTAGGATGGTGTGGTCGCCAAGAGGGGGTGAATTGCCCCTGAACAAAAAACTAAATCTTTTATCTTGCTAACAAAGATAGAGGTTAGTCCAGAAGCAAAACAATAACATAAATGAATAATAACAAAAATAAGACAAGAGACACAATTAGTTACTTGGTTTGCAATCAGAAAAGTTGCTAATCCAAGGCAAATAATAGCTCATTCTCCAGATGTACTCCTTGGGGCAGAAAAGCCTCTTACACAAAGTAGAACTCCAAGAAAAAGAAAGAAAGAATTACAAAATTTCGTGTTCAGTTGGAATGATTGAATGAACTCAGTTCAGGGGTTTATTTATAGCCCTTGTAAAAGTCTATCGAGATGTTGATGTGGCGCTTCTCGGGTGCCCGAGTACATAGGGCGCTTGACAGGTGATCAAATCTTATCTTTCTTATAACAGTCGTGAAACAACTACTTTTGGATGACTCTTCAATTCTCGGGTGCTCGAGTTAATTCGGGTGCTTGAGTCAACGGGGGTGCCTGTTGATTTGGGCGCCCGTGTTGAATGGTCAACATCTTGTTGACTAATCTTCCGGCAGGTCTTCTTAAGTGATCTCGGGCCTTTCAAAGTTGGGCTCACCCGAACCCTCCTCCGACCTTCTTCTCGAGCGAAGTTCCTCCTGACTTCTCATCCCTCGGACGTCGCGCGCGTCTTTCTCGCTCCACCGACATACTCTTCCGCAGACCTCCGCATCCCTCGGATGCACCGAGCCCGTCGACTTCCTGTGCTCCTAACCTCCTGCACACTTAGACACAGAGATCATATACCAATAGGACCTATCTTTAATTCTGTTGACCACATCAAATTTTACTCGGGGTACTTACACATATTAGTGATATACACTATAGCATTATTTTCATGCTAACGACTATTGACTCACTTGTGATTGAGATGAGTCATCGGTTATATTTTCTATTGTGCTAGGCTAGACTAGAGTTATGTGCAGATAGTTGATACACCCTAGGTGTTAGTAGTCCCCACAGATATTTTTGGAATTTTATAGCCATAGGTATTATGGCTTTTCATGCATAGCCACATGTATTATAGTTTTTCTGCATAGCCACAGGTTTTTGACCCTTATATCTTGTCCACCCGACCTGTCCAGTGTAGCGGTAGTTGGAGTGTGTACAGATCAGGTCATTGCATCATGTGCATATTATGCATTGTGCATTTTGCTTGTGTTTGATGTATTTGTTTGAGTTTTGATTGTTGCATTTGATTGACATGCATATTTGATTATGATTTACATTTATTATATGATCTGGATCTACTTAGTAGTATGAGCAATTTATTGAGGTATTATGAGAATTTCTAATCATGTCCCTGCGTGTTACATTGATTTTCAAGTATGTTTATTCATACAGATGTATTGATTTAAAATCCCAGAGACTGTATACCTTTGTTTTTATTTACTTATTTTATCCTTATTATACCATGCATTTATCTACTTTTATACCTATAGAGTTCGCCCGAACTCACCACCCCTTGCCTTAAATTTTATTTTCAGGTCGTTGATAGCTATGACTCGTACTCTCATGAGAGGATCCAACTGCCAGTTCGTTAGCCTCGGGAGGTGTTTCGTATTTTATGTTAGTAGATTTGTATTTTCTTACTTGGATTTTGAGTTGTGACTATGTACCCATGAATTTGTATTTATTTTGGTAGGATTTATGGTTTTGCTTAGAGCTTCATATTTTTGATAAGTCAAATAAATTTTATTTTATTGAGGTTAGATGTTACCTTTCTATTTATTATTAACTGTGTGGATGTAGTGTTTTCTTTTTTCCTTATTATTGTGATGCTACACATGTGTGGCTATGCTTTATATGTGGGGTTGAAATGTGTATGTATATAAGATTCATATTGTCCACCATACAAGGGAGATGTTGCTCAATTTTTGAGAAAACAAGGGCCTCTGGGGGCATGACACATAAACTTCAGAAATTGGCTGGAAAACTTGACGACTAATGGAGTGTATCGGTCGAGTGATGTCATTATTCGAGAAAACTGAGAGTTTAGAACTCGACTATGAGATTCAATTGATTAGGCAACCATTAACTGATGGTAATGAATAATCAACTGATAATGAGATGAACGGAGCCATTGAGTTGACAGGATATAGCAATGTTCGAATCTATAGTCCAACAATTGATTGATGGATACGATCAGTCGATTGATAAGCGAAATTTAGCCCAACATCAACCCTATAAAAGAGGGTTCCGAGGAAGATCGATGAAGCCAATTCTTGAGGGGTTGGAGACAAAGTGCTTTTGCATTTGCCATCATCAAGAGGCAATCCAACTACCACCTGTTTAGCAAGAGAAGTTCTCCCTTCTCTCTAAGGAGGATGCAACGGAAAATAGGGAGTAGGAATTCGATCATCACCTACTTGGTAGCGACGAATGGAAAAGGCTCTCAATGGTGAAAGAGCTCTCCCTCCCCCACCAGGGAAGAAGGGCGGGGTAGGGGGGGGGGGGGGGGGGGGGGGGGGGGGGGGGGCTTGATGGACGACTCCTTACTACAGTGGGGGTTGGAGGAGTTGTGGGAGCACAACTCTGGTGACGTCTAAGAGGACGAGTAGCTTTGGGTGGAGTTCTCAACTTCACCAATGATAGCTGGGCTACTTCGAGCAAGGCCTCCACCCAACTGGGTAATCGTTGTGGAGAACAAACATGCAGCTAAGGGAGGTGGCAAGGAAGAGAGGGTGAAACTCTGGGAGCCAAAGGCATGCGGGTAGCTGCAGACAGATGAGATCATACAGATGATGATGATGATGTTGCATCAGTGGCAGCGATGAGCGTTGTGATGTGCTTGTGGTTGTATGTTGTCTTTGATTGTGTTCGACAATAATGTAGGTTGGTGTAATGTGCATACTCCAACTCATTGACGACGCCATGAATATCCTCTTTGGTCTAGTAGACGTTTGAACATGACGAGTAGGAACCAACGACATCATTAGTTCTTGTATGTTTTAGGTGATATATATTTACCCTTTCATCAAAAAAAAAAAAAAAAAAAAGAAAAAAGAGGAGGCAATCCAAAGTAACAAGCAAACATCCAAAGCAAAGTTTCACAATTGCAAGGTGTTTTTGCTTTCATTTCTATTTGTATCTTTTATTCTTATTTTGTTTCCTTGTAACTATAGATTTATAAGTGGTTTCTCCACTATCGGAAAGTATTCGAGAAAGAGAAGGATTAGTGGTAGTAGGCGTTAGTACTAGACCTTGGACGTAGTCACCTTGGGAGGTAATGAACCAAGTAAAACGACCGTATTTACATTGTGGTGCATCAAATTGCTTTCAAATTTCTACCGTGCAATTTATCGATGCGATGAAAACTATTCATTACCCTCTAGCAAACACAGGTTTTAACAAGAGTGAGATAAGATGCTCGTTCTCTATTCTCTTTTATTGATTAATTCACACAAATAAACATTTCATTTTCTTAATTTCTTCCAATTTCGCTCCATTTTAATTGCTTTCATAAACATAGCCTAAGACTAGTTTACTATTTATTACAGTAACATGAGACATTTTCTCATGATAAATTGGGAAATTAAATGTGGGCTTCTCCAAGCTTCTGTTCAAGCATCGGAGACACTATGTTTAAGTTGAACAAGCTCTTGATTAGCTACCATATAGAAAAGATGCAACTTCGAAAACACCTAAAGGTGACTTGTGACTTGGAAGCATGGTGAGTTTCAATAGAGGCAAGCATCTCAATATAAGTATGGCGTGTAGCTAGAGCAATGACTTAGCATGACAGGTTGACCGCTCAATGGTTCAAGGATCATAGTGATCAGTGAAGATTGCGTGACATAGACTGAGGGATCATAGAATGAGGAACATTGAGACAGCAAGAACAATAATGGAGCCAGATTTCATAGGTGAAGGGGTGATAAATGATATGTGGAGGAGCTGAATGGTCGTGTGCATCCGAAGGACCTAGTAAGTTGGTAGGAGATTAAGGGCGAGGTGCAAAGTCAAGCTGCAATGATTAGATTCCAATGAGCTTAGTGTTGAATAACTTATATCCATGGGGACGATAGCAAAACTCAACATAAATACGTACTTAACCTTATAAATGGCACAATCAAGATTCTCAATCTACTAATGATGGACAACAATCAACAAATGACGGGGAATTGAATACCCCAAATGAATTCTAGGTATAAGGGTTGACCAATAGATTTATATGAAATTTAATCGACTAGTGATTGAGGTGACTAATGAAATAGGTAGTTGATTGATATACTAAAATTTTGAAGTTGTGGGTAAACTAGGATTTGTGATTTGGAACAATCAAATAATATGAATTTGAATTGAGAAGTCAACTAATGACAGCAATTAACTGATACAATCGATTGACTATTGATGTGGAAAGGAGAAGTTGTTACTTCATGATCAAATCATGAGGACCAACTGATTGATGGTAAACTAGTCAACTGCTAGGTGACAAGTAGACTTACAATAAGGTTTTGAAGGCTACAAAAGGAGGAACGGTGGTTACTTCTAAGGGTGGCGAAATAGATGGTTAAACTCTATTAAGCCTTGTATTATAGGGAGTCATCTACCAACAAATCATAGATCATGGAGTAAAAGTCTAATGATTGTAAAATCATGTTAAATAAATGTGTTAACATTTATAAATATTTTTCTTGCATGTCTCATTTCTACACCTATTTGTGTTTGTGATCTTGCTATTGAGAACAAGAACAGTTGAGAATCACTAATAGGTATCTGATCGCTCTTCACCCTCCTCTAGCTTAGCCATCCAATTCTATCATCTTCCTTGTTAAGTGAATAATGAGCCCCAAGAAGGACAATGACCAGCAATATGATGTATCTACGAGCATTCTAGCTTGGTTACAACATCTATAAAGATTTGTCTAACAAATTTGCCCTTGCTTATCCATTCATTATTTTTCTAAAATGTTTGATTTTTCATTTACGTAGTAGTTAAAATGAGAAGTTACTGGGTATTTCCCAATGCACATTGATCTCAGAGTACTATATTAAGGTTGGATCCTTATCTCTTATATTTTGGTCTTTCTCCATCAATTGAGAATCCTACCTAGTATTATTAAGAAAATGGAGTGGATTTCTTCAAGAAGTGGTGTCTTCATGCCTCCCTAACTATGTTAGTTCTGAATTTCTAGAATTGGTGTCAAGTTGGTCTTCATGGAAATATAGTGATTAAGGGATGATTATTGATTATAAACTATCAAGGTAAATATTATTGGTGATAGTTTCTTAAAACAATCAAATTGTAAAGGAATCATTATAATATAATTGTTTTTACTATTAGTAAAATTACTCTTTTATTATTAGTCTTGTTATTGGATGAATTATGACGTGATATGATCCTAATGCTTGAAAGATAAAATTATTAGTTTTCCATAGTTAAGGTGATTTTAAAATAGCGCTCACCTTTCTTGAGAGGCTATTATGTTTTGTATTAATCATGAAGGATTCTCAAGATGATATTCCTTCAAGTGGAGTATAGTTGTATTGAAGACCATAAGGACATGTCATATTATGATACACACTAATTTAAGTTTTAAGGGCACACCATGACATAAATTGATAAAAAGAATAGGTTGCATGATCATTATTGTTGCAAGAAGGTTTTCGAACACTTGAATAACTTCTAGAATGAGTAAATTTATCAATTTTTTTTATCAGGATCAAACTGTGATCATAAGATGCATGTATGTAACTTTTTTTTCAGCATTGATTTGATCATAGAAGATCCTCCATATAACAAAAAACCCAATCTTGTTATGATTGCCACAACATTAATTGTTATCTTTTGAGATGCGATTCATGATCATTAGAGAGCCTTCACAATCTATAATGTTCATAAAACTATCATAATTAAGTAGCTATCTCAAAGTCTTCATCATTATTGTTGGTATTGGGCCTTTGTGTCCAAAATGAGATCCATCTTTGGTTTCTCCCATTGGTCTGGTCCAATATTGAAAAGACTAGATGAGAAATAGAAAAAGAGCATAGGGAGGAGACAAGTGTTACACATGTGTATGTATTGCATTTGCAGAAGACAAGGCCCTAATGATC
>JAGFNQ010001466.1:903306-941729 GCA_024364735.1 Boesenbergia rotunda | reverse complement strand
GCCCGGTCGGATGCGTGGCGTTCCACGCAGAAGATTGGCTCCCTTCGGAAGCCTGAGTTGGTGACTGATTGGAAATCAGCCCACTCGGAAGCCTGGATTGGTTCCCGGTCGGAAGCGTGGCGGCCCACGTGGAAGATTGGCCCATCCGGAAGCCTGAAGAGGTGCCCGGTCGGATGCGTGGCGTTCCACGCAGAAGATTGGCTCCCTTCGGAAGCCTGAGTTGGTGACTGATTGGAAAATCAGCCCACTCGGAAGCCTGGATTGGTTCCCGGTCGGAAGCGTGGCGGCCCACGTGGAAGATTGGCCCATCCGGAAGCCTGAAGAGGTGCCCGGTCGGATGCGTGGCGTTCCACGCAGAAGATTGGCTCCCTTCGGAAGCCTGAGTTGGTGACTGATTGGAAAATCAGCCCACTCGGAGCCCGAATTGGTTCCCGATCGGAAGCGTGGCGGCCACGCGGAAGATTGATTTCCTTCAGAAGCCTGGGTCGGCGACTGATTAAAACAACAGCCCACCCAGAAACCTGAATCAAATCCGGTCGGACGTGTGGTGACTCACCTTAGTCAGATCAACCAGTCGTCTACCTTACACAACCATTTTTCCTGCGCTTAATTCGGCTCTCTGGTCGGGTTAAGGCGATCCATATCCCCCACCCGGCTAGCCGATCAGCAACATCTGCTTAGTCCGCTATCTAAGGTAACACGTAGAAGGAAAAAGGCTTTTCATTGCTGCTTATCGAAGCATTACAAAAAAGAGAGCCCCAACCGGAGGCTCAGGATGACATGGTTAAAATTAGGTAAAGGGCTGGAAGAAGTCCTTTAGGGAGTAGCTCCTTGACCCGGCTCACTTGGACGACATTGGCAGGAAGGTCGGCAGGCAGATGGCCGCTCTCTTAGAGCTGCAGAACAGCGCTGTTAGGCCATCTTGAACATACCAGATGTCCGCTTGCCCAGCTGCTGGCCGAACTCTTTAGAGTTGATGTAAGCCAGGCGATGTGCGTCCATCCCGGGCGGGCTCGCCTGCTGATACAGCTTCAGGCTGTCAATTTCCGCCCGGAGGTTAGCTAACTCCTTGTCCTTCTCCTCCAAGGCAACGGCTTGAGAGCCAGCAGTCCTTCAGACAAACGGAGCTCGTCTCCTCGTAAGTCTAAAGCCTTCTCCTTGGCATTCAAGTCCGACTCCCCGAGTCGCCAGCTCCTGCTCTTTTTCATTCAAGGTCGTCCGGAGCTCCTCCGAAGACTTCATCAGCGTGTCTAGTTCCGCCTTCAAGGTTTGGGCCTCGACAGTCTGCTTGTCGAGGTCCGATCGGGGCACGGCGCTGCCTATCCATAGCCTTCTTCCTCTCCTGCTCAAGGGTCGCGTGCAGGGAGGAAGACCGGGCATACGCCCGCTCGGCTGCCTCCGCTCGGGTGATTTCCTCCGTCAGTAGCGCCTCGGCGGAACGGAGTTTCTCCTTAAGGTCCAGTATCTCCGAACGGAGAATAGCGGTGCCCTCCTCGCCGGCCGGTAAGTTCGCATGCGCCTGGCGGAGCTCCCATTCCTCGAATCCGCCGCTCGGCCGCTCGGCGTCCCCTGGTGTTGGTAACCAAGGCATAGGCGACGCTCGAGCAGGAGCCCAAAACTGCAATAAGAATGTTAGAAAAAAGCAAGTTAGTTAAGCATCGAAGCATCGGACTTACATGCGTAGCGTCCTGAATGAATTGGTCGGCCAGTCGGATCGGGGGTCTGGAAGTCCCCTTCCCTCATACCCTGCTCCAGCAGTCCGCCAATTCCCCATAAAGGGTAAGCCGCTGCTGGACTTCGAAGGGGGCCACTGGGGTCGAACCGAGGGGAGATATACGCCATAGCCACCCGTCTGCGAACGTTGTCCCCCCGAGCGGACGAACCCGGTGCGTCAGCTGACCGGCTCGCTCTAGCCGGGCTGGCAGCTGCCTCTGCAGGCTGGGAGCGAGAGCCCGACGTAGAAGTCCTCGGGCGCCTCTGCAAAGGTTGCGGGTCAGGAGAATCAGAAGAGGACAGGTCCACCTCCGCCGGTTCCTCAATACGGATAGAAGCGCTGGCCTTCCGCTTGGAAGGCAGGGACTTCTGCAGGGAAGGCAGAGCCTTCTGCTTGCCGGAGGATCTTGCAGGGGCAGGAGATTTCGATGAGCCGACCGGCTCCACAGAACCGGTCCCCGCTGGTTGGGCAGAAGGAGCCGGAGAGGCGGGCTCCGCGCTCTCAGGAATCGGAGGTTGGTCGGGCAGACCGGCCTGGGGCAGACGCAGTTGTTCGGCCGCCCGGGCGTTTAACTCTTCGCTTCCATGCCCAGGGCCGCATCGAGGGCCGCTTCCCACATCATCTTGGCTGCAAAATCAGAAGATATTGAGTTAGGGAGAAAGAAGTACGAACAAAAAATGACTTACAGAAGGTGTCGGGCAGGGCGGCAGGCACTCGGCTTAGCCCAAATATATACAAGACGGCGTCGTTGAGAAGTTTCATGCCGTCGAAGCGGAGGCCCCCGAGTCGAGAAACAGCCATTATAAATAAGGGGTCGGACTTAAAATTTCTTAAGGGAGTTATAGGGGGCATGTCTTCAACCCATCCGATCGGGAACCCAGGGCTGGTCGGGGGGCTTATGAAGAAAAAATGGGTTTTCCACCCCTTATTCGAGGAAGGAATATTCTCCACTATGGATAATTTGGCCCGGGCTTGGAGAAAGAAATTCCCGGCCTCCTGTTTCTTCGGATAATAAAAGAAATAAAGAACCTCCGGTCGGAGGGGGACTCGGTAAAGGGTAAAGAGAACTATTAGGTTACATATATGCGAACGGCATTGGGAGAAAGCTGGAAGATAGGCACATGGAAAAGTTACAGAATTTACAATAAAGGGATGAAGAGGGTAGCGCAGGCCAGACGTATGTTGGTCCCGGAAAAACACAAAGAAGTCGGCCGGGGGCTTGTGTGGTCTGTCAGCCTTTGTAGGAACGACGATGTGATAGTTTTCAGGGATATCATAGGCCAGTCGGAGATCGGAGACGGTCTCGTCGTTAAGGGTAGACTCGACGGAGGTATACCACGTAGAGGCAGCCATGGAGCAGAAAGAAAGGGAAGAAAGGGAGAATCTGACCGTAGGTGGTGGCGAAAAGGATTAACAGGCGGAGAAGCACGAGAGCGGTGGCGACACCGAAGACGGCGGCAAGGAGCGAGAAGCACCGAGTTAGAGAGAGACAGTGGAGAAGCAAATGAGGGTTTCGGTGAATATGGAGGCCTATTTATAGCTAGGCCAAAGAAGGGGAGACCGTCCGATGGCGATCCACGTGTACAGGGTCGCCTCATCCATGCCGTTGAGGCGTCCCACGATCAGCCTCGAAAAGACGCGTCGCAGGCGCTGACGTCGCCTGCAGCGGCGACAGGGCGCGTCGTCGTGTCGGCCACCAGAAGCTGCCGGTGGCGGAAAGAATTACGCGCGTTAATGGCCATTAAAAGCTTCGTAATCATGGGGATACATCGCATCCCGGTCGGCCAACCAGCGTGCGCCACGTGGCCCGGATCATTAAAGCGGAGGTGATGCCGTTAAGGCGCCGGTCGCATCGGGCATATCACATCACCTCATTCGACTTAGAATGTCACGTCTCCATTAATTGACTACTCGGCTATCACGGGAAATCGTCTTGGGGCACGTGGCACTCCATGGCCTGCGACCAAGACAAACGTTCACTCGACCAAGTGTCATCAAAGTACAGCCAATAATTCGACGACACGGGGCAAGCCACTCTCCTGCCCACCAACAACACTCGTCCGGTCGGACGCATTCACAATGTACGGATGCGTGGCGACCCACGCTCCCTTCAGTCGGGAATAGTTATTCTGCTTACGCAGGACAATGTACGAGGGCATGGCGGCCCACGTTCCTCCCGGATGAAATTTTTATCTGCTCAGAATTCTTCTTCGTGTCAGTGATTAGTCGGGAATGCGTGGCGGCCCACGCTCCCCTATTACTCCTCGTCCGGTCGGACGTCTTCACTTAACAAGATGGCGCGTGGCGACTCACGTCCCTCTTGATCAACAATCTTATTCCACCCAGGCGGCTCGCGCAATACACCGCACACGGATGCGTGGCTACCCACGTTCCGTTCAGCGGCCAGGAACTGTTTGCCCACTCGGACCTTATCAACATCAGCTGTTGAGCATCATGTTAGGCCGGCCGGATATTACACGGGCAGAAGTAGCTCGGCCGAAAAATGGTTGTACACAAACAGTCCAGTCAGTCGGACTGATCGCCTCCTTCGACTAGACTCGAGGGGAAGGCTATTGATCCTGCCCTATCTTTGGCACAGTACGGGCAGCCAACGTGGCAAACGGCCTGGCCAGCTTCAGGGTCCACGTCATTGTACGGGCAACCAGCTCGACAAACATCCTGGCCGGGCCCAGGGTCTCCGCCGACCGGTCGGACTCAAGGCGGCCGGTTAGAATAAATATAGCGGTTCATCCGGCCGGTAAAACCCGACCGACCACATTAAGGCTTACACGCCTCGTCTATCCGGGTATTTCCGCCCGGCCACATTAAGGCTTACACGCCTCGTTTATTCGGGTATTTCCGCCCGGCCACATTAGGGCTTACGCGTCTCGTTCATCCGAGTGAATCCGCCCGGCAGTCCTTTACACCCATGCTTGATATCCATCCGGGCGTGCCGTCCCGGTGCCCACTCGGGCACTCTCTTGGAACCACCCTGGGGTAAAGACAAAACACACCTGCACCAGCTGCAGATAACAGGCTGTCACCACTTGTGTGAACTGACACTCCCTGGCACGCCGCCCTGTCACGCCGTTGGTGCCAGGCGGATTCACGTCATTGTAAGCCCTGTCAATGTTGGCTACAAATCGACATAATCATACAATATTCCCTGACCTCGTCAGAGAATCCTGACACCGGGCAGACAATCTTGGAATATTCCCCGACCAGGTCAGAGAATCCTGACACGGGTCAGACTTGGTCCTTTTTCCCGGCTATATAAGCCCCTCCCCTCCTCATTATCAGGTACGCGCGAAGCCCCTCGTCTACAGTGCTCCATTATTTTTCCTGTTCATCGGAGTACTGACTTGACCGTCGGAGGGCCTTGCCGGGACGTTTCCCGGCTAGGTTGCTAACGGTCATCTTCCCCAGCAGGTCTACTTCCATCCGGTCGAAGGTGCACCAGGCGACATCTACTTACGTCCGGTCGGAGGACACCCCCCACTCGCTGAGTCATTCTGAACGAAGGCATCCAGTCAGCATCCACGTCATTCATCTCTACACCGTCATCCGGTTGCGGCCCCACTCCGCTCGGCGACAGGATCATTAGTCATTCAAAAGCGAACCTCGCTCTGATACCATTTGTAGGATCGGGTCGACCGGCTAGAGGGGGGTGAATAGACGGTTTATGAAAAATAAGCACTAACACTCGTCTTTAAAAAGAAATAAACTTGGTTGCAACAGAGTTGTTGCTTCCAAGGCAGTTGATGCTCAAACAGAAACTCCTTAAGGCGGAGAAGCCTTTACAGTTGTAGCACAGAGAAAGCTTAGAGAGAAAGAGAGTTTACAACTCAATGAATTAAAATAATTGATTTCTAAAGAAAAACCTCTAAGTCTATTTATAGCCTAAGAGAATAAATCTGGATTGTTGATTGTTGATCACTTTTCTCTTGGTCGTTGATCCATGGATGTAATCTGGATGGTTGATCTTGGATGAGATTAAACTGCATCCATTGGATTTGATTAAAGGATAATGTAACATTATCCTTTAAGTTTTAATTGTTTTAATTAAAACTTTATCTTTCCTCGAGATGGTTGTTGAAATCTCCATGTCGCTGTTGTAATCTCTAAGTAGTAATATCGGCAACATTTTACTGTCATTGTCCTTTAGTCCAAATGGTAAGTGGGTTAGTGTGTGTTGTTGAGGTCTCGGTTTCGATCCTTCGTGGCACCAAATAATTTTCCCTTTTCTTTTAGACGCTTGGACTAGTCTTTTTGATTCTTTGTCTTCTGGGTGATTTCCGGCCAACCGGAGTTAGGCTCACCCGAACCCGACTCCGGCCTTTCGCCCCTCGAGCGTCCTTCCTCCCGGCTTCTCGTCCCTCGGACACCGCGCACGTCCTTCTCGCTCCACCGGCGTACTCTTCCGCAACTTCCGCGTCCCTCGGATTACACTGAGCCCGTCGGCTCACTTCCCTGCGTAATCCTTCTCGACCGCTGCGTCTTACGCTCGACTTCCTCCGTTCCTAAGTTCCTGCATACTTAGACAGAGGGATTAAAAACACACAGGACCTAACTAACCTAGTTGATCACATCAAAACCAGCCGGGGCACCAACAGTTATAACTTCTTAAAATTGAATTTATAATTATAATATTTATGAAATCATAATGGCTATAATTGAGATATTGTATAATTATAACAGTATGAAAATGTGGCTATACGACGGGAGTGGGTGTGTCAGATTATGCATGTCTTAGAAATAATTATTATACTTAAGTGCGCAAACAAATCAAATTATATCGAGTCGAATAATATGAAAATATTGATATTTAAATTCGAGTTTGAAAAATGTATATGATATTTGAAGCTCGATTTGAAATTCGAAAATACACATAGTTTTTGCTCAAGCTAAATTCAATTTGAATTGTTCGAATCTTGATTCGAGAATGTTCGAATTATAGTTCGAAATGACTTAAATTCGAATTTGATTCAAATTATTTAAACCTTAATTTAAATATATTTAAATAAAAAATTATATAAATTAATTCGAATTCGATTCGAATTCAACTTGCAAGGCGGCTCATGAATAATCGAATAAAATAGTATAGGCTTGAATTCGACATAAAAACACTTGAATATGCTCAAGTTCGATAATTTTGAATATCAATCAAATATTTTTTAAATTGGCTCGAAAAACTCATAAACGATTCATTTGCACCTCTCGTACTGATTACTAATAGATGAAAGATTCATTTGCACCTCTCCTACTGATTACTAATAGATGAAAGGGTCTCACGTGCTAGCTACATCATCTGAGTTAGTAATTTTCATAATTTATCTCCTCCGTATTAATCCTGAAATAAATTAATGGGGATGTTAAAAATGAACGAATCATCTTTTACTATCACAAATAGATGAAAGAAAAAAATGTTGGATCAGGTAGCGAACTTGTAATGACCGACCTGACCCTATATAAGTTTCCCACCGGTCACCAGGGTAAATCGGGAAGCGCTCGCGGTGGACGGTCTAGAAGTCCAGTGTGCCAGGGTTGACGCCTAATTTGAAGGAAAAATTCTTATAAAATACATCGTAGTTAGGGATCGAACTGTAAATATTTAAATTAGCGACTAGTCATTCTACCACTGTACGATAGCCTAGAGGGCCACAAATTGATGAAAGAGAAACATATGTTGTGGTCGTGCCGGAGTGGTTATCGGGCATGACTAGAAATCATATGGCTTGCCCGCGCAGGTTCGAATCCTGCCGACCACGCCCTTCATATTTGTATTTATTATCCAAATTTTTTAACTCCAATTAGGAGAATAAATTTGATTAAAAATATAAATAAAAGAAGAGAAATGATTTATATAATAAAAATGAATGTCTAATGAGATGTTCGATCGTTGATCTGATGATAGTGCGAGATTTTGGCGTCACCCTTTCGATTTTTCCCTAATCACTATAAAACCCTTCTTTTGTGTTTCTACTCTTCCTCCAGACCTCGACCAAGGAAGCCATGGAGCTCTCTCTGAGCGGCAACGCCCTCAAGACCTTCACCCGCTCGATCACCTGCCTCGCCCGTGTCGGCACTGAGCTCGTCCTCCTCGCCTCCTCTTCCAAGGTTCCCTCTCGTCTTATCTCTAACCCTCTCGCTTCTCCCTATGACTCCATCTCCTTTTCCCCCTCACGCAGCTCGAATTCCACACTCTCAACGCCTCCCGCTCCGCCTACCAGATCGTCTCCTTCCTCCCCTCTGCCTTCGACGTCTACTCCCTCGCCTCCCCTCCCACCCGCTGCAGCGTCCTCCTGAAATCCCTCTGTTCCGTACTCCGCACTCCCGCAGCCGTAATGGACCGCTTCGACGCCGCTCTTTCCTCTCCGGACGCCGCCAAGCTCCAGTGCACCCTCCACTGCATCAACGGTTGGTCCTCCGCTCCGCTCCTCTACTTGCCCTAAAAAAAATCGTTCCTTGATCGGCCCTTTCTTATTCCGCGTGGATTTCAGGCGTCAAGAAGACCTATTGGATCACCTGTAACGTTGATCCCGACATCCAGCACCTATCGCTCGACCGACGGCAGTTCCCAAGCAGCCTCGCTGTACGGCCGCGTGACCTCGCTCGTCTGCTTGCCAATTTCCAATCGTCGATGCAGGAAATCACACTCATTGCGACTGATTCGTCGGTAGTTCCATCAGACGATGGGGATGAGATTGGAGGGAAGGCAGTGGAGCTTCGAAGTTATGTAGATCCTACTAAAGGTGTGACCTTGGCTTTCTAATTGTACGTACATTCTTCTCCTGGTGTTCTGGACGTGGTTCGCTTTTGCATTGCATACTTGGTTAATTTATTCTGTACTTTCCGCAGATCATAACGATGCGACACTGCACACGCAACTTTGGATTGATCCTGCAGAGGAGTTTCTGCAGTATACACACATTGGAGATCCCGTGGACATTACATTCAGCGTGAAGGAATTGAAGGTGTTCTGCAGTTTTTTATTCTCTTTTGATTCTTTCATGCTGCATTGTTAGTGTTGGTCATCTTTTTTATTCTGTCTTTGTTGGAAGATCGACTTATTCATTATAGTTGTTAAACTAGTTAAATGGTGAAAGAACTGGTTTCCATCCTGCGAAAGAGAATAATGCTCGATATTAACAATTTAGAAGCATGACATGATTACATGAACTGGTTTTCATACTTGAACCATTATGCACGAAACAAAATTGCATGACATGATTCATTCATTCCCAAAAATGTGTAAAAGGAACTTCAAACACCGTGTTATATTTATATATCAGCATTTTCTATGGGGTTTTAATTTTATTATTATTTGATAGGAATATGAACTTCAATTTGGTTGTTTTAAGACTTGGGAATTTTGTTAGACCTTTTCCCTGTAATGTTTCAACTAGCAGAAGTTTTTTTTAGACGTGACTTGTCTAATTATGGTATATATGTTCTTTCAAAATAGGCTTTTCTGTCATTTTGTGAAGGGTGTGAAGTTGACATCCATATCTTTTTCAAAAAAGCTGGGGAGTAAGTTTCTAGATTTACTAGCATTATCGCTTTGCTACGAAATCATCCTTCTTCTAACTTTGTTCTTTGGAAGGAAGACCTATTCTAATGGCACCAAAATTTGGGTTTGACGATGGGACAAATTCAGACTTTGATGCAACCTTAGTTCTTGCTACCATGCTAGTATCTCAACTTAATGATGGCCTAGAACAGCCATCTGTTCCTCCAGTGCCACAATCAGATCGTTCAACGGCTTGTAATGCTAATGCGTTACCAGTTTCTAACAATCCTTCTAATCACACCAAAATATGGTCAGAACTCTCAGGTCTGTCTATTTGGTCTTCAATGAGTCGCAATTGTATGTGTTAATTTTAGTATCTTATATCTCTTTCTCAACAGGTAGTGCTGCCAGAAGTTCTGGTAATGACAGAGAAAATCGAGGTCAAGTTGTAGGAAATCCAAGATCTAGCATGCCTAATGATAGAGAAACACATTATGTGACAAATGATCACAGAGCGCCCAACCCCGGGGAAGACACACTGGATATGTATCCTGAATACTGTTTTTTTATCCATGATTATGGAACTGATCTATAGTTGCGAGTCTAATTTTGATGATATACTTCTCTACATGACCTATTTGCATTACCAAGCAGCTAATGAGTTAGATGGTGCTAATACACTACATACTATATGTTTTGTCATCTCGAGCTAATAATTTGCAACATGGGAACCCAGAAAATTGGAGGCATTTTCTTGTGTTTCTTCACAATAGTAGATTGCTTGGAGCAATTTGGTTGGCATAAACAAAAGACTGGATCTGTCAAGGACAATTCATATTGTTTTCTTCATATTCTTTTCTATAGTTAAAATAGATGGAAAATTCATTCTTACTATAAACTGACAATGGATATTATTGTCTTCATTGTCTACAATAATGAGAGCTTTTTTGGTAGTCTAGATATTGTCCTCTCTACTCGACCTGCTTGCTTTGTTTTTTGATCGTAATTTTTTCTATTTACCCTTCCACTGCAAGTCTGCAATATACTTGTTTATTCATCTTCATACTTTTAAGGTGTAGCTTAGTGAATTCACATTTCATATTAAATCTCATGCTTTATAATTTAATGGTTATAAAGTATGTCATCTTATGATTATTTCTGTCAGTTCTTAATTTAGCACAGAAGTTTTTGATCGATGAAATAAACCTATCATCAAATATAGTGATCTTGCTACTCTGTGGTAATCTTGCTTTTGCTATTGAGGGATCATATGTTGTGAACCTCTATCTTGTGAATCTACAGATTCTATCATTTGACTTGGGCATTTTTCAATTGCAACCTGCCTTTATAGATATGCATAAGAAACATGGAAAATTGAGTGTCATTAAACGTGGATCTGCATCATCAATCTTTTGATGTCCTTCCATATCAGATATCCGAGTTTTCCCTTTACTTCGATAATATTTCAGACAGCAGCGCTTAGAAACCAACCAGAGAGGTGAGCCTCGTGGAGAGGATTATCAGAACAAGAAGATTTAGAAACTCTAGTCTTTCGAGCTACAATTACTAGTTATTTGCTGCTTCACTGGTTTCACTCAATTTGCTTCCTTTTGCAGAAAGGGCGGATGCCGATACAAATCCCCCATCACAGCATTATCCTAGTAACTGGGTTGGTGCCATGGACGAGGAAGAAGAAGATGAGGAAGAGTTGTATGTGCAATCAACACCTCACTTCGATGACTAACACGAAGAGGTTCGCATCTAACTAGCTCGCAAGATGCTGAATTTTAGTTGTCATCTGGCAAGGTATTGCACTTGTTCTTATAGTTGGATCCCATCAATTTTGTGGGTTTGTAGTCTGAAGGTTCAAGATTCTTCTTGTTGTTCTCTTTCTCTTTGTAATAAAAGGCTTTGCTACAGCTATCAAACAGATAGCAATTTAAAATGATTAGGAGTATTTTGATGAATTAAAACTCTTGAAGGTATTTAAAAAAAAAGGAAATTTGCTTTTATAAATGGTAGTGTATTTATTTTACAAAATAAGAGAAATTTTTTTACTATTGATATATATTATGCTTGTGTTATGATTCAATCCGAATTAAAAGTTACAATCTCTTAAAATTTAGAATTAACATTCATGTTGTAGTAGTAATGAAATTATAATTGTTATATAAGTATAGGAGTTACAAAATTGTAATTGTTGCATAATTATAGTAGTTACGAAATTATAACTGTGAATATTAAACACTAAATTTTGGTAACTCATAATTTTTGACTCAGGTTGAATTATGAGATATATAATATATCAAATTGAAATTTGTTTAGAGATTTACAATTAATTTTAGGTGGAACTTGTAATGACTTATTTTAAGTTCAAAAAATGCTGTTTAAATCTATTTTATCGTCTCTAAATAATTTTAGTTTTAATTTTTTTTCACGATGTACTAACAATGAAATTGCAAGTGTTATAATTGTGTAGCCGTTAAGATCGTGTAATAGTTATAAAATTATATCTATTATAATTTTGTTTTATTTTAATTTTGTAGTTGTTATATATATATATATATATATATATTATGCTTAAGTTGTCATTATATACAGTTCATTTTTGCATATGCATAGTGCAGTTGAGCATTTGCTCTGTGCAAGAACTTCAGTGTGTTTACATTCTTTCAACAGTCGTGTTTCATTTCCTTCCATATTCTTTGTGGATTCTGGCTAAAAATTTTAAAAGCTTGTGAATGAAATATAGGCGAAGGGATATTTACATTTTTTGAAGAAAATTAGAGGTATACCAGGTCACTGAATTATGTATCACGATCAACTTTCGGTCCAATGAATCGGAGAACATGAACTACTCTACACACATCTCAATGGGACACTTTTAATAGATCAGATTCGACTGTTTACAAAGTGAAAGGAAAACAGAGAAAAAGACTACTAATTAGCTTAATGAACTGTTTTAGGTATGTGATAGCACGGCGAAGATCCCCTTGAGAGATTAAGCTTCATGCAGAAATAGCCTGGTCAGTTTGTTAAGCATATAAGCAAGCAAAACCTATTGAGGCAATCGACCTGAGATGATCTGGAGGATTATGATATTTTGATGTGTGAGCAATATGGTCAAGTTAGGATTTGTGTTGTTCTCATATGGGTGCATGAGTGTACAAGTGTACAGGTACACGTGAACTTGGTTGATGTCTTCAGGTGAAGGATGACATGGAGACAAGCTGCAGGTTTGCATGTGCATCCGAGGGACCGTTGGATAGCAGAGATGATGAGCCGAGGGACGCGGACTTCGAGGCGTACGTGAAGGGTGGCATGGAGGCAAGTTGGAGGCTTGCGTGCGCATCTGAGGGACGAGGGCCAAAGATGAAGAGGGCGTGAAGGCAACAGTCAAGATGCTGGTGAAGAGTCAACTGAGTTGTAAGGGTTTGAGTATGAGTGTGTGTACTCAGGGACTAAGCCGGGAGGGTTTGAGTGCGGAGAGATTTGTACTCGGGAGCAAAACCCTAGGCTTAGGTGTGTCCCAGTCGACTGACCCAGGGGCAGTCGACTGGTGTTGACTGGAACAGCTGGCAGATTCGAACGTTGTACTGTAACGGTCGAATTTGAATAGGAACAGTCGACTGCCACAGGGAGCAGTCAGGAGCAGTCGACTGGTAGCGGTTGTTTTCAGATTCGAGCCTATTTAAAGGGGCTCGTTTCCTACTATCTTGCTTGACGAAACTCGCTTGGGTAAAGTGAGTTAGTAGTCTATTGTGATCAGAGAGTGTCCTGCGTGTTGTGGCGAGGTTTCTCCACCCACAAGGAGCGACAGATCTAGCCAGAGGTTATTCAGGGGTTGATCCACCGAAGGATTCTTGGATTAGTCACCCATCTAGGTGGATACCAAATAAAAATACTTTTGTTAGGATTATCTTGATTTTCTTTGCATATTATTTCCGCTGCGCTAACAATTCTGTAGAGATCAAAGAAACGAAAAAGTGCATTCACCCCCCCTCTGCACGTGTTAGACGATCCTTTAAAACCTTCCAGAAGAACAATTAACAAGAAAACAAAACTACTAGTTAGCAGACCTCAGAAACAACGGTCAAGCCTTTTTCATTTTACCTATCTCATCTTGATTGAATCTGGGTGTTCAATGGAAATGGGCACTCACATAATTGCCATCACCAGCTTCACTAATTTTGGTAACATGTATTTACCCCTTGATGTGCTTCAACTATCGATTTACCGAATTGTCCTCAATTTTTTTAGATACAAAAAAGTCTGAAATAAAGTATAATTCTTCCTAAATTTAAAATCATTTAACTGAAATCTAGTATATTTTCTATCAAATTAAGTACGACATAATTAATTCATCCTAAGCTAATCGATTAGTATGAACTCCTAATCAAATTGGTAAGGCGGAAAAAGAATTGTGTTGAATTTAGAAGGAATTATACTTATTTTTGGACTTTTTATACTTGTAAACAAATAAGGGTGATGTTCTTTCGCGACAAATACAACTAATCGATTACCGATCAATTCCTAATCCATCGAAGCTCCATGATTGATTGTCTCAATCGATTGAAGTATCTCCAATCAATTGTGGACAACTTTGATCAATTCTCGATTAACTGGATTTGAAAAAAGGGTCGTACTAGAAAATATACTAGATTCTAATTATATGATACTGAATTTAGGAGGAATTATACCTTATTTTGGGCTTTTAATCTAAAAATAATAGAGGCAATTAGGTAAATCAGTATGTATTACGGAGTTGAAGTAAATAGAACTTTGCATTTAGGGATTGGAAATGAACTTTTTCTGACATAGAGACTAAAGATAAAATTTAAGATGTAATTGGAGATTTAAAGACAATTTACAGTAAACTTATCATAGAAATGGAGAATTAATCGACATATACCCTTGGTGTAAAGTTGGACAGTTACACTTGTCATGACACATCTCGATGCTCACAATCACGACATAATCGAGATTTTGAGGTTGACTTTTCCTTTGATAATTTCAATCTTTTCTCCACGTCCCTTTGTTCTTACTAAAGAAGAAACAATAATATTAGGGGACTCATCTATGGATTTCTTCCTTTGACCTCAATTGTCACATGTTCTACTGATATTCATCTCTTGAATTTTATTATAGATACAATCCAATTAATCACCCAAGAAGTTTGTCCCTTCATTTGTCAAAGATGCATCATCAATTAATACTAACGCTTAATAGAATAACCTTGAGTGTCTTGCACTAAATCTAAATTCACATGAATATTGGTTATAGAATGAAAATGCTTCATCTATTGATGAGAATTCCATATCATATTTTGGCTTCCGATCATCTGCAACTTGAGGAATGTATAGTTGATCATCATTGTGATTTTTATCCATTGCTGGGAAAATTTTCAGATTCAGATGAAATGAAACTTTGCATATCATCATCATATAGCCAGAAAAAACTTTCTAAATCAAATATTTATTTCTGAAAAAATGAATGTTGTCGGATTGTGAAGGTTTGATAAGTACCATATTCCAAGTGTATCGCTTGGTAGAATAGTTAATACTGGGTTAGTATCCTCACGTGATTATCCAGCAGTTGTTAATTTCAAAAATGAATACATTCAGGCTTAGAGAAACAAATAGAAGAGAGAAAAAGTATGAATAATGGGAAGTAGAATGGGACATTATATCTTTGCAAATAAGCAATAAATCTAGGATCCGTAATGAATGCAATTGAAAAAGGTTAAGTTACTCAAATTCATTATAAGCTCGTTTGCAATTGATCTAAGCACACAAGAAAAATTCTTTTCAAAGGATTGGTTCTCGAATAGGCGACAACAAAATCAGAGAGCCATGATTGGTGGAAGCAAGTCAAATTTGCACAGAAAATAACAAAGCGATACAATGAGAGACAAGATCAAACAAATAACCGAGTCAAAAAAACCAACGTACCGAATGACGAAGACTCGAGGCTGACGAACGTGTCTGAAGAGTTGGATTTCGCACTAGGACATGCAGTATTTCCGCCGCCAATGGATGGTGACGAAAGTTTTAGGGAAGGGAGAGTGATGCCGATGTGCGGATTGGTGAGGGAGGGTGTCGTTACGATGAAAGAGGGTCTGCTTGAGGTTGATGAGAGAGGAGGCGGTGAGAGAGGGTCAGGGAGCCGCGGCGGCGAGAGAGGGTCTGCCCTAGCAAATGAGATCCTTTGTCCCAAAACCTCCTTGACCCCATGTCCACAATCGTCGGTCATCGCCGGCGATTCGTCCGATCATTGATCGGACATCACCGGCGGCCTCCGATCGCTATCCCGAATCAAATGATACCCTGAACGAATGGTAAACCGATCGGGATCATCGCAATTACGATCTCGCTCGATTCACCGTCGAATTCAACAGTGAATCCAACGAGATCGCAATTGCAACGATCCCCGACAGATTTATCGTACCCCTAGGATATAATTTAGTTCGGGACGACGGTCGGAGACCGCCAATAATGCCCGATCGACAATCGGATGAATCGTCGACAAAAATTGACAATTCAATGACAAAAATTGGATAGAGAGAGATTTTGGGCTAGAGGATCCCTGCCCCTGCCCTAGTAAGTTCGTCAGGTCGGATGACAAATTTTTTTATAGGCCAATCTGTGCTAGCCGCAAGCCCGCAACACTACTATTATTACTCATACATAAATTTTGATTTTTTTTAAATATCAAATTTACTTTATTAAAAATTAAAAAAATAATTTGGATTATGAAAAAAATAAAAATCTTTTATTATTATTATTAATAAAAAATATTCTATTCTGAAAAATATTAAAAAGAAATTTCATTCTTTTTTATTTTAAAAATATCTTTTATAGAATTTTGATCAAAATTACTACAATATAAATAGTTTTAAATTTGAAATTATTTTAAATAATTTAGTTAATTATTTTTTATTGTACGAATTGAAGTAATATAGGCTAAAATTAATACAATAATATTAATTATTTTTTGCCAAATTAGATAATTTTAATTAATATTTAACCACTCTTAATAGATATTATATATTGTTAATTGAATTTTTTAGGAGTACTTTAAACATATTTTAACGACCAAAATTGCTACAATAATAATAAAAATGAGTGCCCTTTTTATATATTTTTTTTAAAATAACAAAAATAGATTTTACCCCTTTTATGAAGATATTTTTTAAAATAGAATTTTTATATATTGTTTTTCCAAGAGTTGATATCCGATCTATTTATTTGTGTGCCTTCGTTAGCCTTCAAGAAGTCTCGGAGTTCTAGAATTCCTCAGTCGAAGCGAAGGGCGACGAGAAGGCGGCGATGGCGTGCGGCGCTGTAAGCTTCCGTTTTCTCTCGCCTCGGATGCCTCTGGCGTTCGCTCCCTCCCGTTTGTCTTCCTCTCCTCCTTCCTCTTCCTTCCCTATGTCGGCAGACGCAGCTGCTCCCCTCAAGATTAGGGCAGCAAGGGCGCCGCCGCCGATGCCTCCCCTGAACCCCCGCGATCCCTTCCTCTCCAAGCTGGCCGAAGCGGCTGCTGCCGCGCCCGACCCCTTGGCTTTGGCATCGTCCGGCAACCGCGACATGCCGCCCTACCTCGATCTCTTTGCCTCCCCGACGCTCATGGCTAGTCCAGCACAGGTACTTCCTAGATCGTTTTCATTGTCTTATGGTATCTTTTTGAAATATTAATTTGGATTCCGGGCGATTTGTGTCAAAAAAAAAAAAGAAGGTTTTTGCACCGGGATCAGGATTGAATCTTATGGGAGGTACGAATAGATGGATCGTATAGTTTATCTTTCTGTTCGTTGAATTCGAAATATTAATTTGGGTGCCGAGATTTGTGTCAAAAGGTTTTTTTTTTCATTCAGCACCAGAACAAATTTTCTAGGAGGTCCGCAGTGATGGAAATGAGAGCGTTCATAGACATTAACTTATAGGTTATTACAAAAACGCTTAATTTGTAAGGATTTTCTCCTTTAAAAAGGAAAGAATTTATCTTATAAGATGGAAATGGGTTATCTTAGTAAGTTGATAGGTGAAATTTTGTTTAAGAAAGGAAAATAGCAATTGGTTCGGTTGCGTTAGCTAGGGAATTGGATAAAGATTTCCAAATGATCGTGGCAAGGGTAAAAGTTGTTTGTAATACCACCTCAAGCAACAAAAAGCTGTAACATTCTATTGTTTGAATCAACTGCCATATAAGAAAAAAAGAGTTTTCTTTCTTTTTATGTAAATGTTAGTTGAGATCATTGAATGTGGTTTAGAATTGTTCTCCAGTTTCTGCAACATTGTTTATTTTTCTATGGAAATATATAATGACGTTCAAGTACTACATTAGATTTTTTGGTAATATAACTATGCACTAGTTGCATTCCAAAACATTTGATTTATTATTACCATAAATTTGGTGCCTAGATTACAAGCACCTGTTTTGGTGTCTTTTAAGTTCAGGAAATAATTATTGTAATTTTTAGCAGGGTTCAAAATATCAAGCTGTGTTGAAATTCAATTTTTAATTGGGACGATATTATTTTGGTACTATTCCTATGTTTCGACATATGGTGCAGGTGAAAAATTGAATGCAAAAGAAGGAAGCAGATAAAGAAGAAAAAAAATTGTATATCTAAGTTGACTTTGTATCCTATCTGGAATGATATAGTTCTGATGTTGTATTATACGGGGCCAAACTGCTGAAATAACAAACAATATTTCAATTTATCTCAGACGCATATTGTAGCATGCTAAAAGGTATTGAGTGTTGACATAACATGATACTCATTACCATTATTAAATACTGGATAATTACCTTTGTCGAGCATTATCAAACTTTGTTAATTTATGGGAACAATAAGTTTCGACCATGTCGCTTGGATGTTTGGTATGAGATATCAAATCATGATTTTTAGTTTACATTGACAATTTAAGTGTTATAGTCAGATTCTTTAGCTTTTTTATTAACAGAAGTACTCTCTTTCTTTTCATTATAACAGATTATCTCTCAATTTTCATTCATAGGAGTTCTTTCCTATCTTAGGTATCATCTTAGGAAATAATTTAACTACAATGGAATAAAATCACTGAAGTTAGCTGTGTTTAAAGGCTGCAACAAAAAAGTACTTCTCACAAAATATTTTGCTAGTTTCATTATTGGCAGAATGAAATATAAATGCCATTATAGTTAAACAAGAACATCTTCATTGAATGCCCTAGCTATGTAAAATTTTAAAATAGCAACAGTGACCTTACTTACCTTTCTGCGACCACATCAATTCCAGCACCAACGTTGGTATTTTGAATCTTGATCCTCTTCCTTTGTGTGTTAGATTATTTTGTTTTTATGTTCACAAGTTGCTGGATATATTTATGGCGTTGTATTTTTGGTACTCTTTATGTAGCCTATATATATTGAGTAGGTATATTCAAAAAAAATTGGCATAGATTGGTTCTTCTAAATATCACATCATATTATTTCCTTTTTACTACAATTAATGGTGAACTATAATCAATGTGTCTGCAATTTCAAATAACCTCAGTTTTTCACTAAGCTACATGTTATTGCCATGTTTTTTTTTAATTCTAAAGTTGCTTTGTTTTTTTCCTATTTATTTAATTAGAAAATAGAAGTTTATGTTTTTCAATATACTTATGGTTTTGTATTATGAACCTTGATTAGGTAGAACGTTCTGTTTCTTATAATGAACATCGACCAAGAAGACCTCCCCCAGATTTGCCATCATTACTTCTTCATGGACGAATTGTCTACATTGGCATGCCCGTAAGTCTTGAAGCATAATTTTCAATTGCATGTGATTGATATATTCTGATCATCATGTAATGGATTTTACTGTTTTCCCACCAAGAAGTTTTGAGATTTCTTGTCAATACTAATATATTTTTTGTTTACAAAGTTCAAGAAGAAAAACACTTGAGAAATGCACTTTTCATGGATCAAAAGGTGGCCCATAAAATGGTAGTGCTAATAAGTATGGCAAACTTCCTGTACTAAGTGCTATCAGGAAAGATACTCCTCTCTGATGCTCTTCATTTACCACCTGTACCCTTGTCGGACATTCAACATTAACACTCCAAGTTGAACATCAACAGCTCTGTTGACCAGTTGACAAGTTAATCTTGTAGAAAATGAGATTGGAAACACCTAGACCCATACTCGTGTCAAATAATCATACCTTAATCAGAATAACATAAATTACATCAAATATATTGTACTTGAATTGGTTTTAGTATACGTCATGATGTCATAGAAGAGATAGAATAAAGGGTTAGGAGAGGACCAACTTCTTACTTTTTCTTGTAGTTTTTTTTAGTATAGAGAGGAATATAATTATTTACTTGACAATTTTTGTGGTCTGTGTGCAAGTAACCACATGGCCCATTTTTTTTTTAAAAGTGAGTGCCAACAATTTGTATTGCGTTTTTCTTTTATTTAATACAAAATTTTTGTGCACACATATATTCTCCTACTCCCCCTTCCAGTATGTCAAATTAAATCTCCTTCAACTATAAACAATTTCTTTATAACAATAATCACATTTTCATTTTTTTAACAGTTTCTTTTTATTTGACTATCCAACTTATATGGGGCATCAATTATAATATTATAGTTCTCATTTCAACTTTGCACTTCTACAACTTCATCCTTGATTCTTGGAATTTTTATTTACTATAATACCTACGTCATCATTGAAAAAAATAAAAAGTAAGGGAAATGTTCCGTGTCCTGATGTGGTTGTTGAATTTCAATCTCTTATGCTTTTAATTAATAGCTGATGGATTTGCTATGATGTCACTGTTATATTAGTTCTGCTCGTTCCATATCAGTATTATCATTGTCGTGTATTAAACTCATGTTTTGGTTCTTTGCAATTACTATGTGGTATTCAATTATAAGAAGTATGGTAATCGTAGTAAGATTGTTTAATTTTCATAATTTGGTTTTAAATTTGACTTGTAATAGAGAATGTGCTCAAGTTTTAGTTTCTCTAGGGATCATTCCTAAACTTATTAAATGAAGAAGCTTGATAATCACAATAAGAGTGTTGAATTTCTATTTCTGATTTTTTTAAATGAAGCAGAGAATTTTATGTTATAGGTGATGGTTATGCTATGAATTCTCTGTCATTTATTTCTTCTAACCTTTACCATCTTCACTTTTACTACTCGTTTGACATGATAGATATGATTCCTGTTGAACTAAGCCATCTTTTATGGACAGTTGGTGCCAGTTGTTACAGAGCTTGTGATTGCTCAATTGCTTTACTTGCAATGGATGGATGCAAAAGAACCTATTTTTATCTACATTAATTCGACTGGAACAACACGCGATGATGGTGAAACTGTAAGAAGCCATTTTCCCATTTCTCTTGCTTTTACCGAAATCAAGGAGAACTGACATACTTAAATTTGAGTCCATTTTTGCTGTCTATATTTTTCACAAGATAGACCTATAGATACTTGTGGTCTGTGTTACATATATTATGTGAATATTCATTTTAAACCCATGGTTTACTCACTTTTTGAAAATTCACTATATTTTTATAACCTTCAATATGCATTTAGTGCTTTTTGAAAATACACTATACTCCTTATGAATAAGGTTCTATATTTTAGCTCTGATTTAGTGCTTTTTGTGTTTCTAATCCTCAGTTTGCTCACCATTAGCCTTTTTAATTAGCCTTTGGTGTTCTGGCGCAAATATAATGTTAGATTGTTTGGTGTGTTTCTTATTTGCACAACAGATCTTTTCTAACATGAATGGACAAAATTTAGACGTGTGTGTGTATTAGCTTAAATTAATCTATGGAAATATTCTAGAGAGTTGCTAATCGCAATCACATTGTGATTGGCCAGTGGTGATTGCAGTCTTTCTGCTTCACCTCTTTATTTGCATGATCTGTGGCTGGATATTCTGAGTGACTAATATTAATCAAGTTAATGAACATATTTAATATGTTAAAGAAAAAATTCAATATCTTCAACTTTTGCAGGTAGCATTGGAAACAGAGGGTTTTGCTATTTATGATGCTATGAAGCATATAAAGAATGAGGTATGTCACATCGTCCATGCCTTTCCGCTTCACTTCTTTTTATTTTTTTTATTGTTTGAAATGAATAATAGAATCAAAAAAATCCCAAATAATTAACTTTTGATTCTCAGTCGTAACCTGAGACTTCTGATATAGCCAGAGTAACCTCACAGAATGCAGATATTGATTTGTTTAAAACCGACAAAACTGAAGCTATAGCATGAATGTGATGTGCAATTAAAATATCCAAGAGACATGGCCACATTTTGTATTGATTAAACAAATCATCCGAATCTCTAAAATTACACATTTGAATAGCTGAATATTCATCTTTCTGATCAATTATTCTTACAACATCAGAGAATGAAATTGCCTTTGTTGCCTCTAGTAGGAATTTGGGTTGTGTTTAAATCCTAGTGCGGGTTCATTCTCTTTAATCAGCTACTTGATATCACCTTGGTAAGCTATTGCTTCACCGACTAGCTAATGAGACATGGCCGCTCGACCACCAGATGTCTCCATTTGCTTCTCGTCTTACAGGGTGCCAGCAACCATTTTCAGTTCCCCTCACACAATTACCCATCATCAATCAGCTATGGCAATTTGATCAATAGTGTTTCATAGCATCCTCCCCAATAGAACAAACCGTCTGTTTCTTTGTGTTACTTGCAACTAACAGATCTTGTTGGCAATACAGATTGAGACAGTAGCTGTCGGAGCTGCAATAGGTCATGCCTGCCTAATTCTTGCCGCAGGGAAAAAAGGTAGACGATTTGCAATGCCCCATGCTCAAAGTAAGTTCCATTATGCTCATACGATCTGGCGACATGATCTTTCCACTTTATGTTATTCTGTTTTTTTTTACCGTCCGTTAATCTGTCACTATGCTTTTGTTTTTTATTAGCTATGATCCAACAACCTCGTCTTCCATCTACCGGCCTAATGCAAGCAAGCGATGTGATTATTCGCGCAGAAGAGGTTTATTCCCATTCCTTTCGTCGGTGATCTTTAGATAGTTTTTTTTTTTTTTGATATTTCGTCTCAGGAGAATGCCTATGTTGTGTGCATGCTTGTCAAAGATTATTTATATGAACTGCCTTTTCTCATGGATATTCTGGTTTCGCAGGCATTAAAGAATAGAGACACATTTGTTAAACTTTTAGCAAGACACACTGGGAATGTGAGTGCAAATAAAACTCATCCGGCTGTTTAATAATCTACAAGATACTGAATTTGATTATTTTTATTTATTTATTTATTTACTTATGACAGTCTGTGGATACAATCAAGAGTGCTATTCATCAAGGACCTTATTATATGGACACGATACAAGCAAAAGAATTTGGAGTCATAGACAAGGTACTTTCTGCTCTCAGTCATCCTTTTAATTGTCATAACAGATCATGATATTCAAGTCAATAAAAAACTATATAAGTTAATATAAGAATAATTATAGAATTATTAGGAACATTTTCTTATAAAGGATAAGTTTAATTGAACTCTTTAAAGAAAGATGTAGGACAAGTATTTTTGACCTTTGTTTAAAATGAGGTCTGATATTGCTAGCTCTAATATCACATGAACTTGAGCTTGGTTTCATTTGCTGTATGACAGATACTTTGGCGTGGGCAAGAGAAGATAATGTCGGATGCTCTCTCTCCTGATGAGTGGGATGAACGAGCAGGGGTTAAACCTGTTGATGCATTTTGATTTCCTTTAAATGTTTAATGCCGTGTAATTTAAAATCCTCTCTTCTCTCCTTTGTTTCCTACAAAAAATTTACCTTTTTTTTGTAGTTATATTGAAACTAGAGTAAAAAACATTTATTACCAACTTATTAGTGTTGGAACTTGTTGGTTGATTCGTTAAAACAATGAAAAAAAATACTATACAAATTATTAAAAATGTAATCTATGAATGAAGATCAAAATGACCAAATTCTATAAAGTTTAAAGGGGGATTAGAATGAGGCTGAATGGTGTATTGTATTCTGATGCATGATTACAGGAAGGTAATTAGTGTTTGCGGGAAGCAGTTTCGGTGATAAAATAGAGAAAAATTATAAATGCGTGTCCATTAAGAGGCATACAAAATGCAGTAATTTGCTGGCTGTGAATAAAATGCTCATGAAAATATTTTGTAAATCAAACTAAAGCGATTGCTTGAGGAGACGAGTACGACTCGTACTCATAGACACTTGTTTCAAAAGGTGGATTGCCACTTCAGCGGCCCCTGGTTTTTATCCCACGAAATTTTTAGAGGGAGATAAATCACGGATTTACTAAGGATAGAAAAGGCATTTGGGGATCGAGAGAATTTTAAGCCAGCAGACCAAGATTTTAACCCCGTGCGCAACTGACGACTCTCGACCTCATTATCTCCATTTCAAACAACATGTTCCTTACCCACTCACCTAGCCCGTGGGGGCGTACTCATAGGCACTTGTGATATAGATAGATAGATAGATAGAGAAGGAGTCGTCCCCATGACCTCCATTTCAAATAATATGTGTCTTACCCACTCACTCAGTCCGAGGAGGCGTACTCATAGGCACTTGTGAGATAGATAGATAGATAGATAAAGAAGGTCAGAATGAGGCAGCATGAGTTCATTTTCTAAGCTCGATATTTTGACTTTTTGTTTTATCGAAGTAACTCACGTATACATATATAAAAAATAAGTCACACAGCGTTCGCTGGAACGGTCCGTACCTTTAATTACTTGAGATATCTGAAATTAATTGAGACGTCTCAATTTAAAGTACTTAGTTTTCTTTATTTATTTTGATTTTAGGATTAAGATAATTAAATTTTAATTTTAAATTTTAAAAATTATTGATGTTAAAAAATTTAAATTAATTTTTTTTAAAGTATTCACGGGATATATATTTAAGATACTTATGAATTTTAGATGTTTACTAAGTATAGTATATATATTTAATTTAGAATAATGATTGAGAGAGTGAAAATGGAAGAGTAAAAATCATAGTGAATGACATGTCATCTTGCATGCACGATCTCCGACGGGTTCACCATGCCCCTTAGGGTATAGTTTGATTCGGGACGGCGGTCGAAGGTCGCCGATGGTGTCCAAGTGATAATCGGACGTGTGCATGTAAAGTGTTATGCCATGCCACGTCATGCCACATCATTCACTATGGTTTTCACTCTCCCATTTTCACTCTATCTATCATTGCTCATATATTTAAGGGAATAATGATTGGGAGAGTGAAAATGGGAGAGTAAAAATCATATTGAATGACGTGGCACCTTGCATGCGCGATCTCTGACGGGTTCACCGTGCCCCCAGAGTATAGTTTGATTCGGAACGGCGGCCGAAGATTGTGTCCAACCGATAATCGAACGTGTACATGTAAAATACTACGTCATATCACGTCATGTCACATCATTCATTATAGTTTGTACTTTTTCATTTTCACTCTCCCTATTATTGCTCATCTAATTAGAGTTTAGTATTTAACGAAATTCTTATTTTTTGAAAAATAAAAAAAAAGATTTGAGACATCTCAGTCACCCAGCCTAGTATAGTTGATGCGCGTACCTGTAATATATATATATATATATATATATATATATATATATATATATATATATATATATATATATATATATATATATATATATATATATATATATATTTGATATATATTGGTATAGGATGGCACAAGGTATAGGCTACTAAAACGTATGCTTAGGCTCCCTATTTTATTGGGTCCTTAAAAGTCCTAATATTTTTAATATTCTTTATATTAAAAATTAATTAATTTTTTAATTACATATTTTAATTTTTTAAATTAGCAAACATTTTTTCTTTGGCATTGATATATATATTTTTTTAAAAAACTCAATCAACTACCACCTTTTTGCATCAATCTCGAAAAATGTGCTCTTCTCCTCTCTTGTAGTTGCTAGTAGGGGTGCTTGTAGCCCCCGGGACTATGGTGCAGCGGTAAGGTCATTAGTTGTTAATCCATGTATCCGTGGTTCGATTCCTAGTTACGGCGTATTTTGCAGGAATTTTTCCTCCAAATGAGGCGCGAATCCTGGGCCGCTGGGCTTCTAGACTGACCACCGCGAGCGCTTCCCGATTTATCCTGGTGACCGGTGGGAAACTTCCGTGGGGCCGGGCCGGTCACCCCAGGTTCAATTTGTCTGCTGCCTGGTTCATCATTTTTTTCAGTAGGGGTGCTTGTATCCGTGATATTCCAGATATCTACGATTCGATTCTCAACTACGACATATTTATAGGAATTTTTTCTCCAAATGGAGCGCAAACCCTGAGATGCTGGGCTTCTAGACCGCCCACCACGAGTGTTTCCCAATTTACCCTGACGGCCGGTGGAAAACTTTCGTGAGATCGGACCGGTCGCCCGAGGTTGAAAAAACCTCGTTAATCGCCTATAGGGGTGCTTGTAGCCTCCGGGGCTATGGTGCAATGGTAGGACGACTAATCGCTATCCTAGATATTTACGGTTCGACCCCCAATTACGACGTATTTGTAGAAATTTTTATTCTAAATGGGACGCGAACTCTGGGACGTTGGATTTTTAGACCGTCTATCACGAACACTTCCCGATTTACCCTGGCGGCCGGTGAGAAACTTCCGTGGGACCGGACCAAACGCCCGAGATTGAAAAAATCCTGTTAATCATTTTTTTTTATAGTAAGGGTGCTAACAAATCAAGACGGTTTATGAGTTTTTTGAACCAGCTTGAAAAATATTTGATTCGTATTTGAAATTATCAAATTCGAGCCGAACTTGAACCTATTTGAATATTTTTTTAACCGAATTTAATTTATACTATTTTATTTGATTTTTCGTGAGCCATTGCAAGCTGAACTCGAATCAAATTTTAATTATCTTTACATAATTTTTATTTAAATATATTCAAATGAAAATTTGAATAATTTGAATTTAAATATTTTTCGAACTATAATTTGAATATGTATATTTTAAAAGTTTGAATATCATATATATATATTTTTCAAATTTCAATTTAAATATTAATATTTTTATATTATTCGTGTGATCTCACGTTCTTTCCTTCCCTCACGGTAATCTTACGCTCTCTCGTCAGTGATTCCACTCCCTTCCCCTCTCTTACCGGTGATTTGATCTCTCAAAGGATGCCTTTTTCTTCCCGACTATGATCTCACTTTCTAACTCTTTCTTCCTCATCCTTTATAAGAATAGACAGTAGTAATTTCTCATATATCCCACAAAAATAAAATTCATCTTCCTCGATAGCAATATGATGTAAAGTTCTTCATCTATTCGTGTCTCTGGTTATATGCCAGTATATTAATCGTTAATACATCTACGTCAATCCTCATCTACACTATTTTGAGTTTTTTCCAAATGACCGAACCTACGCTGCTTCTAGACTCCACGCAAACGCTTCCGATTTATCCTATCGTAAAAATTCATGACCAGATCAAATTCAATTTGTCTACTATTATTTTTTTTTTCTTCATCTATTCAATGCATAAAACATCAATCAGTCATTTTTTTTCTTCGGCATAAATCTTAGCAATTTAAGAAAAATAAAAATCGAAGTTAAATCCATTCTCCTCCTCAAGGTCACCCTTCTCATTTTAATATGAGTAATAAATTATAAGCTATTTAATTTTTATTATACTTTATGTATTTGTATTGATATTTGTAATGGAAGTACTATGGAATAAGTTTTCGATGTTTATTGTTCTTTTTAATTTATGATCATTTTAATTAGTTAAAACAAAAGTTAATATTTGTTTGTTATTTTATTATATTTATATAGAAGTAATGTTATATTTTAAAGGATCATCTAATTGAAATAAAATAATAAAATCTTATTTACACTGAAAAAAAGAATTTAATAATTTTATTAATTTAAAAATATTATTAAAAATTAAATATAAAATTTTAATTAATATTTTACATCTCAAAAGATAAAAAATTAAATATTTATAAAAAAATTTATCTATCTTTTAGAAATTAGTATTTATTTTCTAAAAATATATATATTAAAGACCGTTAAAATGTAAATATTAGATGATTAAATCAAATTTATATTTTAATAATTATGAAATTGTAAGGGGTGAATGATTGATACAAAAAATGTTGAATTCGAACCGTAATACGAAATCGTAAGTATTCTATTACAACGTCCCTAACTAATTCAGAATTTTATTGCGTAGGATCGGAGAGCGCCCGACGCCGAAGGATTCCCCACGGTTTTCTTCCTCCTTGCGCAATCCTAAATCACAAGCCAGCCTCATCGCGATTCCTCTTCCTCTCCTTCCTCGCTCTAGCGCAGTGTCTTGGCCCAACCTCCGCATCTTCTTTCCCTTGACCTTCGGCATGGATCGTTTGCCCGACTCATCTGGCAGAGGAGAAGGCTAACGTCCGGCACAAATTCATGTAAGGTTTGGTTTGTATTGTTCGATTTGGAGGAATTGATTATGCGATGAGTTAGACCAGTAAAGAGAAATTGATTTTTCTGATTGGACTATTTGCTCTTGATAGAAATTAATGGTTAGAATGAGTAGATCATTATGGATGTATATGTGTTTGGTTGGAATTCGATGTGATTTGTTCTTGGAGATCGATTTTGGACATTTTGATCGAATCTGCTTTAGGTTTTGAATCTGTTGTGGGATGATCTGAGTTTTCGGATTGATTTGGATTGGAATTTGATTGCAATTTGTAATATTGGTGATGATGGCCGTGAGTCCCGATTGTGGATGAGCTACGGCATTTTTGGTCAGTAGCTGTCTTGTGGAGTTTGTTTTCTTTGTGCTTACTCTATCCTCCTAGTTGCTGTGAACTCCTTATGTTTTGCATCTAATCGGATGTTTGGATAGGGTGGGCCACGGTTTGGTGGTTGCTAGGTTGGGAGTTGCTGCCGTGAGATAGTGGAGTAGACTTCTTAGTTGTAGTGTGACCAGCTGTGTGCTCTTTGTAGTTTTGGGAATGGTTTTAGGTGTGGCATGAATTTGGATCAGATTGGATGAGGTTGTAAGTAGTTCTATTGATCATGTAATCGAAGATCAAATAAGCATGCTAATAGTTTACCGTTGTTGGAATAGAGTCGCGTAGAGGTTAGCCCTAGGGGTGAGCAAAAATTCAGAAAAATCGAACTAAACTGAATTAATCGAATTTTGAAATTTGGTTCGGTTAATTCGGTTTTCGATTTTTTTTAAATTCGGTTCGGTTTTCGGTTAAATCGGTTCGGTTTCGGTTTTGAATTTTGTAATTCGGTTAAACCGAATAAAAATATTAATTTAATTATTTTTTATTTAAAAATATAATTAATTAAATAAAATTAAAAATCGAATAGAACTTAAAATTTCGGTTAATTCGGTTTATCGGTTCGGTAAGTTCGGTTTTTATAGATAATTCGGTCGGTTCCAAAAAAATCGGTTAATTCGGTTTTCGATTTATTCGGTTCGATCGGTTCGGTTTTGACCGAATGTACAACCCTAGTTAGCCCTACTATGTACCATACTATATGAACAATACGGTTTCATGTTAATTCCGTGGTGGATTAAGCGTTAGCTTGGTTAATAGGGTTAATCCTAATATAATTAGGGGTGAGACTCATTGAAGTTAATTCTTAATTAAATTTAATTAATGATCATTATTTTGGGACGATCCTAATTAAGTTTGGTATTTAGTTGGTTGATACCTGTATAAGTTGATAAGATTTATCTTTTGGATTCAGGACATTGATCTGACTCAGATATCTAGACGAGAGGTTCTTTTTGATATGCACTACATTGAAGGCGGGTACTTTTTGCTTGCTTCTATAGTTATGTTTACCTTTAAATGCATGGTTATTTGTTTATCTAAGTAAGTAAGTATGTTGATTTACTTTAAATCTATTCCTCTCGTTTTCCTGCTTGATACTTATACTGTGTTTGATCTTTGAGTAAAAATCTAAATTTCAGTTATACAGACTCAACTTTTGATTTCCGATCTAAAGGGTACCGTTTTGTACGCGTGTACTTAGAAATATCATGTATCCTATCTAGGGTTTAGTTGACATTAGATAAGCTCTACCCAGTAGAGTAATGCATGTTTATTTACTTTGGTGGATTGCATTTCATATCATATTGATTGCATGATTTTAATTTAATTGAGGTTGTGCATATTAGTGGCATGCACCATAGCATTGTTTGCATGCTTATGGCCACTGGCTCCTTTGTGGTTGAGATGGATCGTTAATCATATTTCCTGTTGTGCCACACTCAGTTAGAGTTGTGTGTAGACAGTTGATACTCTCCATGTGTTAGCAGTCCCCACCAGTATTATGGCTTTTCTGCATGGTCACAGGTTTTTGGCGCTTGTATCTTGTTTATCCGACCTACCTAATATAGCGACAGTTGATGTGTGCACAGAGTAGGTTATTGCATCATGTGCATGTTATGCATTGTGCATTTATTTGTGTTTACTACATTTGTTTGAGCTATGGTTGCTGTATTTGATTGACATACATATTCGGTTATGATTTGTATTTATTATATGATCTAAATCTGCTCGGCAGTACGAGCATTTATTTCTAATCATGCCTCGATCTGTTACATTGATTTTCAGGTATATTTATTCGTATAGATGTATTTGATTTATGTTCTTTATTCCAGAGACTGTATACCTTTGTTTCTATATGTTTGTTTTATCCTTTTATATACCATGCATTTATCTATTCTTGTACCCGCAGAGTCCGTCCGGACTCACCACCCCTGGTTCTACTTTTTTTATTAGTCATATTTTTATTTCATTAGACCTGTATTTATTTTATTAGCCTTGGAGTGGTGGATTTGTGTATATGTCTTGGCTTTGAGTTTTTCTTCGAACGCATGTGATTTCTTTTCTTATTATTACCTACGTGGTTGTAGTATTTTCTTTTATTTATGATAGTATTGTCAGCCGTGTGAGACTGTGTCATATTCTGTGTTGAGGGATATGTATAAATGATTCAGATTGTCCGTCATACAGGGAAAATGTTATCTAATTTTCGAGCAAGCATAAGTCTCTAAGAGCATGACATAAATTGTCTCAAGTGTATCAATTAATTCCAATTACATACACAAGACCCAAGTGAAGCAATTGAAATATTGCATCTTCATTTAGTTTCCTAAGCTATGTTGGCCACTGATTCACAAACGTCTAGATGTGAATTTTATTGTTAGGAGTAATGAAAGACCTTGTGATTTTCTGCATTTATACATGGAATGCAGTTTTTTTTCACCAAATAATTGTGGTGTCATGAGCAGCACTTTATGTGGATTTATTGGTACATCATGGCGAGGTATTTTGTGTAATACTAAATCCCTGGGCTTTGTCTTCAAGGGCAATCGTGTCCGGTGCTTTTCCACACGTCAGTCGCGAACTCGTCAGCTGCCCAAGGAAGGTCCACCAACAATAATGGAGGAGGAAGGTCCACCAACAATAATGGAGGAAGAGAGCTAGCAATGCATTTTATGTTGTTCGTAAAGGGGACATCATTGGTATCTACAACAATTTAAGGGATTGCCAAGCTCAAGTTAGCTCTTCGGTAATCTTTCTTTCTTTTTCTTTTGTTGCTTGTTCAATTTATTTATCACCCCAACTTCATATCTAAACTGAAATTGCAGAGTATATATTTTAATATTTAAGAATTCTCATGCTTATCTTGTCCAGTATATATTAACTTGGCCTAAATGATTTATTTCCAAAATATAATTTGAATTGGGCTGAGGTCCCACGAATCTACAATTTGATTGTGTGCTTCTTTTGCTGTACCCAAGTAGCTTCTTAGTGCTGATAACCATGACTCGGTTGAATGATTCACTTACACAGTTCCACATTTTAAAACTTGCTTTAACGGTCAACTTTCTTTCTTCGCATTCTGTTTGATAAAATTTCCAACTAATTGAGGTTCTTTTTGAATGATTATGTTGTAGAATCCTTTCTAATTTTTGTCATGTTCATCCTTACAAAATTCGTCTCTTGCTATATAAAAATTCAACACTTTAACAATAATAATGATCCATTTATTGAAACTTTGAATAACTTGTATCATGTTTCATGATATTAGAATGATGTAAATGTGAATATATACATATGATCAATCATAAATACTGAATGTTAGTACTAAAAAATATTGTTAAATTGTAGAATCTTATGATCCTATTCTTTGCACCTATGTATCTCCCTATGGTTGATAGGTAAGATATTGATTCTGACAACCTTTATTAATTGCATTTGCCATGATTTTGGCATAAGAGGCAATATGGTGGGTACGTAGAACTATATTTATTACATATACTATACAATACGAATCAAAATTTAAAGAAATCATGACAATCAGATTGGATGCATGCCCAAGGCAACTATATGATTCAAACTAATTTGAGTCGATCTTGGAATGCTTAAGTGTGCCAAAGCACGGTGGGTATTACCATGGCATGTTAATAAGTCAAATAGCTCAAGTTATTTTTTCTTGCCTTTGTTTAGGAGCTTCTTTTCTCATTATGATCATTATGTAGAATGACATTAAAACGTTAAAAAATAAAACATATTTGAGATTTGTTCCTTTTGTAGGAGCTAAGAGCATGATACAAACATCAGGAAACATTTTATTAAAGTGGATGGATCTTATCTGTTTGTCAATCAGCAGGTTTTGGTTATGGTTTTTACACATAAACAGTTGCTTCACATAGTGCCTGATGGCTTATGGAATAGATGTCCTGCACTCTATAAATTGTTGCATGATTTGATGTTTGCATTACTAAGGTAGGATATAGTGAGTTCTTTATATGCTTGTCATGATAAGCACACTTCTAGAATTTGTTTATTTATTCATGTTGCTTGTGGCAAATCCTGATGCTAATAATTATCTATGTTACATGATCTTCATCATGTAGGTGTGTGATCCATCTGTCAGTGTGTACAAAGGTTACATTTTACGCAAAGAAACAGAAGAATATCTCACTTCTCAAGGACTTAAAAATCCTTTATACTCTCTCAAGGCAGCAGATTTGAAAGAAGATCTATTTGGTGAAATCTTGCCTTGTCCTTTTCAGGTATGATAAATAACTTCCTGTTCGTTACGTTAGAGTATCTCTACCTGTACGGAAGATCTGTAACTTACAGTCTGTAGTAAATACTACCTTATTTTTCCTTTTTCAAATTTTTTCGGGGCTTAAATCTATTCACATCTTTATAATGGTAGTATATGATATTTCCAATATTACTCTGCTGATTTTTTATGAAGGTAATTACACACAATACTCATTGGTGAGAAAAGATCCATGCAAAAAATTTAATTGCTTGGAACTTGCACAACTAATTGTCCTAGGAAAGATATTTGTTTATCTACTAAAATAAACTCTCACTTACAAAATTTGTGTATTATATGTAGTAGATTTTCCCTAGTATATGGAAGAACATATATCCCATTGTCTTGCATGTAGAGGTATCAATGGATCATACTCGAGTTATGCATCACTAAAGCCCAAGACCAGCCACTTCCATTCGGGCCTTGTAATGCCCGACATGGCTGCAGATGGTCATGCCCAAGATTGCTCTAGGTATATCATTGGTCATTCTTAGGTTGGGAAACTAGATCCATAATTTAATTATTAAAAAAAATCAATAATAAAAAAATATGGTATATAAAAAGTATCTGAACAATATTCTTCAAATGCCCTAAGAATAATTTAATATTATTTTAATTTTCTTTAGCTGATCTTAGAGGTAGAAGTGGTAATATATGCAATTTTATCTGGAAAATATATTAAATAAAATAGTTTATATGCCCTACTAGCCCCACAGGCCAACTCATGACATGTGCTTGGAGCACAGTGTGTTGTGCTGGATGACCCACCTGTTTGACACGTCTGTCTGCATGTGAGATTCCTATCTACAAGTTCTGCACTGTGAAATCATAAACAGCAGATAGATCATTGTTTTTTTCTTCCTGATGGTACATTATTGGCTCGTAGCCTAAGGATAAACCTCTACGATTCATGTTACCTTTGCACTTCATTAAAGTTTGGCAATTTTTTTTTTCAATTGCTTGAGATTGCCAATTTTTAACATGTATTCCTTGTTTCCAGCAACCAGACGGTCTTGCTTTTCCACCTGATAAATCACAGAGCCCATCACCTCCCAAAAGATCAAACGATGTGATGGATAATTTGGTAATTTAATAATGCAAACATTCCATCGGTTCTTTTATGCTTATTGTAGAATGCAATTGCATAACTTGTAGATTTGGAGTTTGATTCTAAATTGCTGTTTTTATCTTAGCACCTTTGTGAACAAGATTCTTTCGTTTCTTTTTTTCTTTCAAATGCTAGAAGCCATGGTTTTCCTTTACTTTAACCCTTTGCCCATATTTATATGATCAGTCAAATCTTTAACTGACTGTTGGCCAGGGGCGTTTGATTTGATTCAGTCTCATATTCATAATGGTAAGAACTTCAAAATAATGATTGTATTGTGACGTTGAATTGTTGCACAATGTCCTCAACCCTCCAGCTTCTCAGTGTCTGCATGAGAACTTTGCTTTAACATCTTTGTCTGTTTTTCTATCGCTAATCACTCTAACACTTGACTGATTGTTGGCAAGGGGCGTTTGATTTTATTCACTTGTATATTCATGATTGTAAGAAATCAAAACAGTGATACTTTGATATTGCATTGTAGCACAATGCCCTCATTGCTACAATGCAATGAATGCTACAATGCCCTCAATGATTGGAACAGTGAATTTGGGACAGTGAATGGGACAGTGAATGACGTGCAATTAATGTGTACACGTCCGATCGCCGATCGGACACCACCGATGGCCTCTGATTATCGTCCTGAATCAAACTATACCTTCGGAGGACGGTGAACTCGTCAGGATCGCCGGCAACGGTGAACCTATCGAAATCGACGGTCAATGATGCGAGATCGCAATTGTGGCGATCCCCGACGGGTTCACCGTGCCCCCCAGGGTATAGTTTGGTTCGGGGCGGCGGCCGAAAGCCGCCGATAGTGTCCGATCGACGATCGGACGTGTACACAATAATTGTCACGTCATTCACTGTCCCATTCACTGTCCCAAATTCACTGTCCCTATCATTACTCTTGATTTTATTCACTTGTATATTCATGATTGTAAGAAATCAAAACAGTGATACTTTGATATTGCATTGTAGCACAATGCCCTCAATGCTCCAGATTAGTAATTAGATGATGGTCAAGCAGGTCATTGTGAAATTATTTTCAATAAAGTATTTTGTACTTGAAAAGAAAGTTTTAAGTGAATAATTACATGGTACGTGAGATCAATATCTTGTGAGGATCAGACATATGAAAAACCTCAATATTGTTCTTGTTGGATTGGTCTTAATGCAATAAAAAATTCTAGCAGATAATTAGGAGGTTTAGATCATAGACTGTGTTTGGATCTAGTCTTGTATATCCTGCATTTGTTTACTTTATTTACCACCATAAACTATCACCTAAAAGTATGGTTGCTGGTATCATGTCTTGTAAAATTTACCTTTTTGGTTAAGCTACACAGGATCACTGAACATGATTCTGGAAGTTACCCTCCCTTTACCACCCAAAATATTTTTCCTTTGTTCAATTGTAGGTTCAATTTTTTACAAGACTTAGTGAAATTTCTTACCTTTCCAATTTACATTTTATCATGATTTCTTTTCTTACGTTCTTGTATATAATCTTAGTTCTTGAATTAAAATCTTTAGTTCCGAAATTTCATTCCACAATTCAAGTTTCAATTTTACCCTAACCAAAGACTTATGAATTATCACAGTAGATATCCACATAACATTCACTAAGGAGATTTATCTTACAATTTTAAGTTTAACTTGTAGTATTATAAAGAAAGAACTTACATCTGGTTTTTACAATAGTTGTTAGATTATATATTCATCTTGTTTCATCAATACAATTACCAGGTATTTTTTGTTTTCTTAAATCTATCCCCAAAACTGGAAAGAAATTCCATTATAAATTTTATCAATTCTATAGAATTCATATGCAAATTTCTCCTATAGTTGTCTCCTACTAAATTAATTAGACATTATTTTTTGCAATACATTGCTTGTTCATGACAGCTTTGACATTTTAAGAGCGGTATTTCATTTACAGTATTTCTTCTTTGTTTTCTCTTTTCCATGTATTAACCAGGGAGCGGCTGAGTCAGGTTCCATTCCAACTGTTGAACGGTCAAAGAAACAAGCGAAACAAAAACATTCTCTTGAGGTACAGTCAACATCTTATAATAATACGAGTAGATGCCAATGCTAATTCTTGATTTATTATACTTCTGTGATGCTTGTTTGAACTTTTCTATTTCTAACTGACAAGGAATTACAAGCATATAGAACAAGATGCCAACACTGTTATTCTGTTTAATATAGATATTCTGCTCATCTGGTGAAAAAACTGTTTGTATTCGGCTAATTTGCTCTGAAGGAATGACAGTTGTCAGATAGTTGGATAGGCAAAGGAGGCAGAGTCTAAGGCATTAGTAGAGAGTTCATTTTCATGTACCACAAGAAAACTGCAGAGATGCAGGTAAAAATAAACATTAGCAGCGAGCATGTAACACCAGCAAGTTGCTGTCCTTAGCTCTTCTCATCTTGTGTTCCACACAATTCTTAGTAGAACAAATTAAAGTTATGTGACGTCCATGAGCTGTGAAGATGTCAAACCATCTCACTTCCTTAGAATCACTTTGCTTAGCACAATTGGTGCCAATCATCCTAGCATCACCCGTGATGCGTGTTTTATAGTTAATGGCCTTTATGTGCTTGGCCTTTGGTATTTGTTCATGTGATGGGCATGATGTAGAAGCATACACCTTCAAAAGCAATCATTGTTATTGTATAACTCAGAAATTCATTGATTTTCGTTTCTGTTCTACTTGCATTCTGATTAAAAAATTTAATCAGTCAAGCAACATTTTTCTTCCATTTCTATGATGTTTCATTCATATAAAAAAAATTTGGCTCTACAGAATATGGAATACAACTGTGATAAGCAAGATCAAAGGTGAGATTTTAACTCTTTGATGGTCCATAAGGGTGTTACATGTGTCTGTAGGAAATATATATTCCCGTAATAGGACGTATGATAATAAGACGTTGTTTCCTTCTCATGGGCAAACAACAATCATAATGTGGAGTCAACCAGAATGTTGTATCAAGCTTGATGGTTATGGTTTGAAGCAACATATCTATGATTTCATAAGTTCAAGAAATGATCTAGTCCTTAGGAGATTATTATAAACTAATAGAGGAAAATTGTTGACCTTAGTATTTAAGTCAATACCATGGTTGATAGTGATTCTTTACCGGTTATTGGCTCCCTCCATTATCAGCTGCATTTTTTTTCTATTTATTGTACACTAGTTTTTAATATTTCTCCTTCGTCAAGGAATTTGATGAAGCTAGTATTTGCAGAGGTCCTGCATTCTCGAATTTGATGGTGCATCGAAAGGAAATCATGGAAAAATATGGTGCTGGAGTAATTCTTCGTAACCCTGATGGAAGCCTGGTAAATATCCACTGACCTTTTTCTATGACTTTGCAGTTCAATATTTTTAAACTTAACAATGTAGATTCTGCTTTCATGTGAGGAAGATTTGTCGGCTCCGAGAAGGCTTGGGTGTTGTCACCAACAATGTTGCTGAGTATCGGGCACTGATTTTGGGATTGAAGTATGCTCTTAAGAAAGGTTTTAAGCAAATTCATGTCCAGGGTGACTCAAAACTTATCTGCCCGCAGGTTTGCTATTCTTTGTTTTGTTGGTTGATTCGTTTCCTTGCTTGTTTGCATTATGCAACTTGCTCAATAACATTGAGATAATCCTGGAATTTTAATGTTCTTTCTTGAACTTAGCTGTCACAGGATATGACCGTGGATGTTTGAGTCAATTTGTTAGACTATGAATTTGAGACTTTGATGTTACTAACTACAGTCTTTGAAATTGGCTAGTTCTCATCTGGATTGGTGGAGTTTGTTATGATCTTTTTTTCTGATAAACCGGAGAATGTGTATCATCCAAAACCCTGCCAGAATACAGCAATGAGAGCTAGAAATAAACTAGACTAAAATAGTGAACTAGGTTCGTCTCCAGTTGTTGTTGGCTTTGGGATTCCATCCAGTTTCCCCGGATTGAATTCTATGAACAGAATTAATCCGGACAGGGACAGAAAGCTTCTCGAACGACCTGCTTCATCAACCTGGCTCTGATCGATCATGTAATCGATCGACACCGGTTCTGTTTGATGAAGCCTTTCGATCGCCTGTTCTTGTGTTTGATTCGGGATCCAAGAAAAATATGAATACAACTACAGCGGAATAGAATACAGATACTAGATATACCTCTCGATCTTTTATTGTATTCCTATCATCTTCTTGGACGTTGTGTGGGCGATGATCTTCCAAGAATTGCAACCGCCGCTCATGTAACGCCCCAAAATTTCCATTTTTAGTTCATAAAGTCCTTGAAAGTAGTTAGAAATGTTTTAGAAATATTCTAGATATTTTTAGGAATTTTTAGAATATTTTTATAGAATTTTCCGAGTCCGTTTGGTATTTTAAAAAAAAAAAGAGAGAAAGAAAAAAAAAGAAAAAAACCGGTTAAGTGCAGCGGGTGGATCGAACCCGCGACCACCGCGTGACCACACAAGCGCGCAACCGGCTGGGCTAGGGGTATCAAGCACAACAAGGGTCGGAGAGAACTCTATTTAAGGAATAGTTAAGTTAATCCGGCCTTAAGTATAAATAGCTAATTAAAGAGAGAAGTTTTATTTCTCTCCTCTCCAAACCCTCACCATCCGCCGACCCCTCTCCCTCTCCTCTCTTGGGCGACGCCGATCAACATCAAGGCCAAGAGGGCCGGCCAAGACTCTTCTCCAAGAGATAATTCTATATTCGGGATCCCCGCGACGAGAGGAACGCGTAGGCGTGAAGAATTCTCCGAGATCTCAAGTTTCTCCCGAGCTCTAGACGTCAATCTTGGTTGTAAGTCCAAGATATCAATGTAAGTACTGCTCACCTGCAGTAAGAGGCGGTTTTTCCGCAAGAATTTCCTTTAAAAGTTTTTAAAAAGAGATATTTCCTTTTTGTTTAAGT
>JAGFNQ010001466.1:881255-902896 GCA_024364735.1 Boesenbergia rotunda | reverse complement strand
GTAGATGGTTTTACAAGTTATAACTTATAAGTAAAAGTTCTTCAAGTTTGTTGTTGGAACCATCCTCTGTAGAGTTACAGTATGTCTGTGATTGGCATCAGATGATAAGAGAGATGGAGGAGGGAAGGAAAGGAGAGGAAGCCATAAGGTATATTACTTGCCGATGGGACAGCTAAGATGGAAAGGAGTTGAGAAGGAAAGGACCAAATTGCTCTAAATATCAATTTATTGCCTTCTCTGCAAATCAATTTTCTTTTTTCACTGCTTGAAAACTGCCTGATGGTTGTTTTAACCTTTGGTATAAATAATGTTTGACAGTATGGCCCATAGCTCCTTGCCGCTTGCTGCTTGCAGCTGTAGAGTTCCTTGTCGCCCTTTTGTCCTGCCTTTCCTTGACATCTGTAGCTTGTTGATCTCCAATTGTAGCCTTCTCTTCTCCAATTTGAGGTCTTTTGCCTTGGTCTGTAGCTTGTTGATATAAGATGATGGTATGGGTGAGGAGGGAGCCCCCTTGTCCATTTTGGATACAATGGGGATGCATGTGTGTAAGCCGTGGAGGTGTTGATTTAGCTTCTTTTGCCACTGCCACTTGACTTCTTCCATGTGGTTGAGTGGCTCCTCACGGCTAATGGCCGACATCCGATGCTGCTTCGGTGCAATTTCTTCAGAGTATCATGGCAACACTCTTCACTTTTTAGTCCAACTTGAGGTTCATATCTAATATAGCGGTTCCTCATGGCTATTGGTCAATTTCAGACCCTCTTTCTTTGGCGCAACTTCTGTTCATCCAGCACGGGTTGATATCTGATATCATAAGGGCAAGCACCATAATTGGTTATAAAGGACGACCTGGTTTAGGAAGCTCATGCTAATGTGGGGTCTTGGGGAGAGGTCTATTGTACGAAACTTTATCGTACTTTACAAGAGGTGGTTTCCGAGACTCGAACCCGTGACCTAGGTTACATAGCAATTTTACCATTGCGTCGAGGCTCCCCTTCATAATTGATTATAGAGGGAAGATATAATAATCTTCTTATCAATTGGACAAATTTTCCCTTTGTTTTTGTGAATATTTGGATGGAATCAAAATTATCCCAAATCATTCTTGTGTAATCATTTATGGACTCCCTTCTATCTGCTATCTATTAGAGTAATTGGCAGAAAAGGGGACATCCTGTTTCTCCCTTTTTGTAGAATCGGAATATCTCTTCCCAAGTAACCAATAGCGTATATATTATTTCTCCTAGAGTAGTTGTTAATATGAATAACATAGTAAAATAAGATAGTGGAATCCATAGATAGTGGAATGCATAGAGTTGAACATAGTAAAATAAGAAATTGAAAGATTTCGTTGAAATTGTTTGTTTGTAAATTTCCCGAAAAGCTAATTATAGGTTCTTCTCTCCATTGGAACAATAGGGTTGTTGTGTTTATTACTAAACTTGTTGAAGAGACGAAATAGAACCAAGCATGTACCCTATTTATGACTGCCTTTGAATTTTTTATTCTTCCTCGTGAGTTGTATAGTAATATCATTGAATATTTTATGACATAACTTTGCTTTTGTAAACTCACTGTGATATTCTGGTGCTTGATTACAGTTGGTATATCATGCTTGTTGTACTTAATGCTGTATTTCTTTCATGATACAGGTAGAAGACCGCTGGCGAACAAAGAATGAAAATATGGCTATCTTATGTAAAGAGGCTAAGGAACTAAGGGGTTCCTTTGAGTCATTCAAGATAAAGCATGTGTTAAGGGTAACACTCTTGCCAAACTTGCCTATTTTATACTCTATTATGTTCTTATTGGTATCCAACATATCTGAATAATTAAGGGGATTTTTTTAACTTCAGTTGCTTCTTAGGATTTTACTGATATAACCTTAAGTATAGCTATTCTATTCCCCATGCATTCTCCTGAAATTAGTATTCCTATCTTTGATTACAAAACTGAACTTGGAAATTGTGATTCTTTATTCATAAGAAATGTTATTTCTTTCAATTTCAGGAATAGTTATCCATTCGTCAAAGAATGCATATTTATTCTTGTTCTATACAACCGTTGAAAAAGAATATATAATATGCATGAGCAAAAGCAGCTTTGAATGTTTTGATCTTGCTAATGGGCAACGTTGATCTGGTTGGATGGTGTAACTTGGCAGGCTAGTCATGCTAGGTGGCCTAGTAAGGCCTGATGGGTTGATGAGTTTGGGTAAGCACTATTGGTCTATTGTTTGACTGATCAGGCTATATATGAGTTGGACAAACCTGGTGGGAGATTGGCAAATAAGGGCAGGCCTAGCAAGTCAAACAAATCAATTGAGCCGGAGGGCTGATAGATGAGCTAGACGAATCGATTGAGTAGGATAGATTGCTCAAGCCTAATTGATTGGAATGTGTGAGCTAGATGAGTCAGACAAACTATTTTGCAGAGGAATAGTTTATTTTTGTGAAAATTATTCTTTCTAATTCGTATGTCTATGAACCAAACATAAGATTAGTTTTTAATGTTCATATCATTTTCTTTCACTCGTCTATGCCATTCTGTAAACCAAAGCTCACGACAATTTCACAAATATAACATGATACCTTAGACTAAAGTTATATTATTTAATGAGATGCGCGGTTACTTAATAGAAATGTTGTTGTAATTGCATGAATTGAACTCATTAAAACTCCCACTCTCGGTTGACGTATAATTCAGTTGCATTAGTTTAGTTTTAGTTTAATGCTTACCTAAAATCTATGTATTGTTTCCTTGCTGGCAGAGAATATCTCTGTTAATTGATTCAGTAATATACAATCTAACTCAAGCCCAGAAGGGTTGGAAAACTATTTGAGTCGAGCTTACTTTGCTGTGTTCATGATTGCTCATTTTCCTTATCAAGTTTTTTTGTTAGAAATTTTATTGAGTTTCATCTAAACTCAAGTTGTCACTAAGATTTATATTTTTATATCTTTGTATATTAAACTAAACAAAAGAGATTACGATCGAGTTAAAGATTAGTTGATTAACAAGCTTGTTCATTTGCAAGTTCTTTTCATGATCTCTAACCAACCAAGCTCATTTGTTTTCAAGCTTATTTATTTTAAAATATTGAACAGATAAATGATTTTTCATAGACCTGTCTATCAATATTATTCACAAATATTGTCTCCATTTACAGCCCGGCCATTCTCCTAGTTAATATTTTGATCCCTTGCCGTTTATTTGCCGTCTTGTCTAGTTAACAATATTGTATTTTTGTGTTTTCTGTTCAAGGAGTTCAATTCTGATGCTGATGCTCAAGCAAACTTAGGCGTCGAACTCGCACGTAAGAAACCTGAACTTGCTCCCCTTTTGCATTGCAATTGTACATCATCTTCCTCTAAGCGAACACTTGGGCTACTCTATCTTCTTGCAGCGGGAGAAATTCAAGAGGAGATTCGCTAAACTATTAATTCAAACTGCAGAACTCCATTTTCTTTGTATTTATCCCAACACGTTTGACGTGGATAACTCAATGCTATACTTTCAGCTAGCAGTTAATTTTTGATGCCTGATTATTTTTGCGCCGATGTAGTTTTGATGGTGGAAGATAGTTTTGATGGTGGAAGATTCCTGCCTTTTAGCTCTGATCGCACTCAGACAACTTTAGGGGGCATGAAGCGGCACGTATTTACTCGAATTTTTTGTTTACTTTCGATTTAGATTTGATATACACTCCTTCGTGAAATATAGGATCGATAGATATAAATAATTAGCTATTCATCTCGGTTCGGAGACCCTTCAATGGTAGCTTGCGCATAGTATAGGGAGGAGCGGATGAGATGACGGCACAACTGGAGGCGTATTAGAGATCAAGATTATGAAAATTAGAAAATTTAGGATTTTTTTATTTATTCTTTGGTTATGTGCTTGTTGTGTGTGTGCATGTAAAATTTCTCAAATTAAATAACTAAGTGGGAGAGGGACCCTAAGGGTCCCGTGGCCTCCATTATAATCTGACAAGTGATGTGAACAAACCTGCGCGTCGGCTCTGAGTGCCTTCATAACAGATAGGCTTATTCTGTGGATTACTGGGTCAGAAAAGATTATAGAAAGTTATTAAAGAGCGTATGATTTTTCTCAACGGAAGATACATAATTGGAAATAATTTATTTAGTGTCATGTAATGGTAAACATTTAGATACAAATATTAGTATTCTCCTCAACGGAGTCACTGTTATTATTTGTAGGGTCGAAGTGAACCAACTATTAATCTTATTTGTAAAAAAGTTAGGTTGACAAAATAATAAGATTAATGGGTAAAATCTCTTCTAATGAATGTAGAATTCGTATATGTCCACACTAACGTAGCATGCGAATTCTTGGTGTTTGAGGTGTTGGTTGATTTCAAAAATTTATTATTTTAGGAATCAATTTATTTTAGAAATCTAAAGTTGTGTTCGTTGTGATTCTCAGAAATTTTTCAAAATAACCTTTAACCCACTAGCGACCATACTTAAGGAAAATAAACTTACTGGCCCCAACTATATAGACTGGAAAAAAAACTTAGACATTGTTCTTACTGCTGAAGAGTACAAATATGTGCGCTTCAAAGAGTGTCCTGAAAAGTCTGGCGAGAATTCTAGTGAAGAGTAGAGGGAGCACTTTAAGAAGTGGGTCAAAGTAGATTAGATGACGCGGTGCAACATTCTGACATGTATATTGAATGTATTATAACATCAGCATCAGGCAATGCCCACTGCTTATGATATGATGCAGAACCTCAAGGAGCTCTTCGGGCACCAGGGTCGGGCCGCCAGGCAAGTTGCGATGAAGAGCTTGATGACGACTATTATGGTCAAAGGGACACCCGTAAGGGATCATGTCCTTAAGATGATGGCTCACCTCAATGAGCTTAAGGTACTGGGAGCATAGATCGACGGGGAAACTCAGGTCAACATTATACTCTAGTCTCTGCCAAGGAGTTTTGAGCAGTTCCGGCTCAACTACAATATGAACAAACGTGAATATATGTTTGGCGAACTACTAGGAGAACTCCAGGCGGCAGAGGGGCTCTTTCGTCAGAATTCACAGGCCTTGGTCACTCAAAAGGTTTCTGCTTCTATGCCGAAAGGCAAGAAGAAGAAGAAACAAGGTAGGTACAAGAAGGCAGCTGGATTGCATGGACCTCAGATTGGCGTGAAGAAGCCGAGAGGCAAGTGCTTCATGTGTAAGCAAACTGGACACTGGAAGGCGAACTGTCTTCGTCGTCAAGACAAAGGTATTTCTTCATGCTTAGTCGTCGAAATATGTTTAGCGGTGCTATCTACCAGTACTTGGTGCGTAGATACGGGAGCCACTGATCATGTTTGTAATACTCTGCAGGGGTTACAGGAAACCCGACGGCTAACTGATGGGGAAATCGTCTTCTACATGGGCAATGCTACGGAGGTGACAGCAGTTGTAGTGGGAGACTTTTATTTATCTTTTGAGAGATATAAAGTTTTGATTTTAAGAGATTGCTTATATGTACCCTCTTTTAGAAAGAACTTAGTGTCAGTTTCTAAATTAATAAAGGATGAATATTCTATTGCTTTTAATAACAGAGTTTTCATAAAGAGAAATAGAGAGATTATCTGTTCGTGTACTATGATTGACAATTTATACACTCTAGAACCAAAAACTCCCACGATACAAATAGAAGCCAATAACTCATCATCTAACCTAAATAAGAGAAACGAACCTTATAAAATGAACCAGACATATCTTTGGCACCTTAGGCTTGGTCACATTAACCTTAGTAGGATTCAGATGTTGATAATCGATGGGCCCTTGGGTTCATTGGTAGTGGAAGATTTTCTAACCTGTGAGTCTTGCTTGGAAGGTAAGATGACCAAGAGGCATTTCAAGGCTAAGGGGTATAGGGCTAAAGATGTGTTAGAACTGGTTCATTCTGATTTATGTGGTCCTATGTCCATCCAGGCTAGAGGTGACTTTGAATATTTTGTCATATTTATTGACGATTATTAACTGTAAGTATACATTTACCTGATGCACTGCAAGTCTGAATGCTTTAATAAGCTCAAAGAATTCAATGCTGATGTGGAGAAACGTCAAGGTAAAAGTATCAAGACACTACGATCAGATTGTCGTGGCGAGTCCCTCTTGGGAGAGTTTAGGACTTATTTGTTAGAGACTGGGATTCAGTCCCAATTGTCTGCACCCGGCACCCCCCAGCAGAATGGTGTTGCAGAAAGAAGGAATATGACTCTTATGGAAATAGTTAGGTCAATGATGACTTTAAGTTGCCAGATTCGTTCTGGGGATATGCTTTGGATACAACAGTGTATATTCTGAACATGGTACCATCTAAGTTAGTCCCATCTACTCCCATAGAATTGTGGATTGGGTGAAAGCCTAGTCTAGGACATATTCAGATTTGGGGTAGTCCAGCACATGTGCTGAAAGGGGATACTGATAAGTTGGAATCTCGTACAGAAGTACGTCTGTTCGTAGGCTATCCTAAAAGAACGAAGGGTGGTCTGTTCTATAGTTCTGAGGATCAGAAGTAATCATTAGCACGAATGTCAGATTCTTGGATGAAGACTATATGATGAACCACAAGTCTAAGAGTAGACTAGTTCTTGAAGAATTTAGAGGAGACGTTTCGTCCTTAGTACCAACTGTACAAGAGGATACACCACAAGTAACTGCACCGCGTGCCACAGAAGATACACAGGTGATACCTCGTCGCAGTGGGAGGGTTGTTAGACAACCTACGAGGTTCATGTTTTTGAGAGAGTCTTCGAACTTGATCCTTGGTGAACATGAACCGAATCCCTGAACCTATGACGAGGCCCTCCAAGATAAGAATGCAGATTGTTGGCAAAGGGCAATGATTTCTGAGATATAATCTATGGATTCTAATAATGTCTGGGAGCTAGTAGAACCATCCAATGGTGTAAAAGCCATTGGATGCAAGTGGATCTACAAGAGAAAGAAAAGATCATACGGGAAGGTTGAGACTTTCAAAGCTAGGCTTGTGCGAAAGGGTATACTCAGAAAGAGGGTATCGATTATGAGGAGACCTTTTCGCCGGTAGCTATGCTTAAGTTTATCCGGATTCTCTTATCTATTGCTGCTCATATGGACTATGAGGTATGACAGATGGACATCAAGACAGCTTTCCTTAACGAAAGTCTTGAGGAGACCATCTACATGAAGCAACCAGAAGGGTTCATTGCGAAGGGCAAAGAGCATCTAGTATGCAAGCTTAATCGATCCATTTATGGATTGAAGCAAGCTTCGCGATCTTGGAACATCCGCTTTGATGAAGTAATCCAGTCATATGGATTTATTCAAAGTCCGGATGAATCATGTGTATATAAGAGATGTGACGGAAACGTAGTGGTGTTTCTTGTACTCTACGTAGATGATATTTTGTTAATTGGCAACAATGTCAAAGTGTTATCAGACGTAAGGGTCTGTCCTGGCTCGTTTTAGCATGGAAAACCCTAAGAAAGGTTTTCTATCTTTCAGGCATGGAGTTCCTCTATCTAAGAAGATGTGTCCGAAAACATCGAAGGAGATAGAGGAAAGGAAGGCAGTTCCTTATGCATCGGCTGTAGGAAGCCTCATGTATGCTAGGTTGTGCACGAGACTAGATATCTGCTTTGCCGTGGGCATGGTTAACAGATATCAGAGTAACCCTGGACAGGGACATTGGACTGCGGTAAAGCATATATTGAAATAGCTAAGACGGACTAGGGATTATATGCTGGTTTACCGGGCAGACCAATTAGTCCATGTGGGTTATACAGATTCAGATTTCCAGTCGGATAGGGACAAGAGTAAGTCTACCTCAGGGTTTGTGTTTAATTTAGGAGGTGGAGCCATAGTATGGAGGAGTGTCAAGCAGAAATGCGTGATAGACTCCACCATGGAAGCTGAGTATGTGGCAGCCTCAGAGGCAGCCAAGGAAGCTGTATGACTTAGGAACTTCATGATGGACTTGGATGTGATTCCTGGTTTGCCCAGATCTATCACAATCTATTGTGATAACAGTGGTGCAGTTGCAAACTCGATGGAACCACGAGCCCATAAGGCGAGTAAACACATAGAGCGCAAGTTCCACCTGATACGAGAAATCGTAAAGCGAGGAGAAATAGCTGTCACCAAGATTGTATCGGAGGACTACCTGGTGGATCCTTTCACTAAAACTCTTCCAGCAAGAGCTTTTGACCGGCATGTGGAGGATATGGGAGTCAAATATATGGCAGTGAGAGAATAACAAAGTCTTTGAGTATAAGTGGGAGATTGTTAGATGTGTATACTAAAAGACTTGTTCTTTTTATATATATAAGATCATCTACATTTTGAAAAGAGAATCACAACAACACAAATGCGTATTTATATTAGTATATGCTTAAAAGTCTCATGCTTTGCAGTGTAAATAACATGATGTGTGGTGACACACAGAAGATCATGTTATCAGTCCCTTGCATAGTATAAGTACGGGCTTACAACCGAGATGGAGTTGAACAAACCATCGGGATGGTTGCAGTATAATTAGATGTGGTTTGTCTTGACCATAGAATTACACTAGTGTGCTTTGTGTGCATTAAGCAGCACCAAAATTAGAGGTCATCCTATTTGTACTGACTTAATAATTGGATTGGACCTCGGATTATTATGGAGTACAATCCCTAAATGCCGATATAATAATGAGCACGTATAGTTAATATTTATTTCTTTGATCTACCAATGGGCGAGATTTATTCTGTTAAATCGATAGGCCGGGTAAATCGGGAAGTAATATTAATTATATGGTGTGTCATTGATTATTGACGGAATCCATGTCCTGGTGAGTCGGGACGATGATGCCCCCTTGATGAGCTCATAAGGTTCATCATGTTAAACCCTGCAGGTGGATTTGATCCAACATGATGATAAGGTTGAGTGTAACTAGTCATGGAGTTAGAAGTTGATTAATTAAAATTATCAGTAATTTAAATTAATCGACATGCATTCGATATCTTAAAGATGGGAGGATGGATATACTCATAATAGGTGGAGCCCATATGAAAATATAGGGGTTGGTGAGGAAGTTGAATGGAGATCTTTTAGTGGAATAAATCTTCATTAATGGATTGGTTTTAGATCCATTAGTGGGCTGAGATCCAACTCCTCCTCTTGGTCCCTACCTTAGCCCTATATATACCTCATGAGATCATGAAACTAAGGCTTAATCCAATTAATCACAACCTAAGGCTTCTCTCATCTCCTCTCTCTTTTCTCTCTCCTAGGGCAACCGACCGGCGCAAGCTAAGAGGAGCTCCCTCTCCTCTTTTCTTCCTCCCTTCTTCACCACCACTCGGCTGAGACTCACATGGAGAAGGAGGAGTCTTCCTCTTCCTTTTGTGGTGCTCGGTAGTTAGGGAGTTGTGGCCGGCGGCGAGAAGGAGGCGGCGCAAGGAGTGGTTGTCGACGTCGCAAGCCCAAGTGGAGAGGAGGAGTTGACAGCCGGATTTGGGTGAGGAAGGAGACCGTTTCTTTCCTTCTTCTTCTTCAAGCTCCTCCCTAGGTCTTCCTTGTGGCCGGCGAGAGTTGGTTGGCTCTCGGTGGCCGGCGGCGCAAGGAAAGGGAAGAGAAAGTGGCCGACGAAATCCTAATCACTAGGGTTTGTTGGTGCAAGCTAGAAGGAAGAAGAAAGGTGATTTTGGAGCGCCTTGGTGATCCCGGTTCTCTGTAGCTTGTCGTCCACACGATGTCCGAGAGGGAAGGGACATAAGGTAGAAGGCTACGAGGTAAAGGAAGGTATAATTTTCTTCCTTGGCTCCTTATAGTTCTATCATTTCATGGGGCAATGTTTATTTAATTATCTTGCTTAATTATTTGTTAATATACTGTAGATAAATAATTATTAGACCCCGATAATAAACACAAAAATTGGCGATCCACTCGTTGTCTTTTCTGCGGTCGAACGGTTAGGCAAATTACAAGGCTCGATCTATGAGATTGGCCAAGTTGTAATTTGAACCGATCGATATGATGACGAGATGGCCGTTGGGAGATGGTTTCTATTTGGATTAATTTTTTAATCCGTAGACATGGAGAGGTCTCTCAAGGACGACCAAGTATTCGCTTAGGAAACCCACCAAGCCATACCCATCAAACACCACCAAGAAGAGCCTTCTCCTCCACAACCGACCACTCCTTCTCCTTCTTATTGCCGCACGCCACAAAAGGAAGAGATGGGATCCTCCTTATCCTTGTGATCGCCAGCCATGAAGTAGGGAAGAAAAAGAGAAGAAAAGAAGGAGGCTTCCTTCCTTTCTTCCTATCGTCGGCGTGCCCTAGGAGAGAGAAGGGAGAGAGAGAGGAAGAGAGGAGAGACTTAGGGTTCTCTTGTGTCTTGGATGCTTTGGTCTCATGACTCCATGAGGTATATATAGGCTACAATAGGGACCATGAGGACGAGTTGGGTTTGGCCACCTAATGGATAAAGGCCTGATCCATTAATGATAATCCATTCCACTAGAGGATCACCATTGATCTACCTTACCAACCTCCATATTTAAATACGGGCTCCACATATTATGAGTACAAAAACTCTCCGTGTTTAAGATCTCGAATGTACATTAATTAATTAAATTACTGACAATTTAATAATTAATATCTAACTTCTTAAGTAGTACCACTCGACCTTATCGTCATGTCGGACAAAATTCACCTGCAGGATTTAACATGATGAGCTTTATGAGCTTCTCAAGGGGACATCATCAATCCAACTCACCAGGACACGATTTCCTTCTATAATCATCGACACACCATGTAAATAATATTATTTTCCAACTTATCGGGCCTATCGATCTAACAAATAAATCTCGTCCATTGGTAAATCAAAGAAATAAATATTAAGTACATGTGCCCGTTATTATATCTTGATTAAGAGCATGTACTCTATAATAACTGAGGTCTAATTTAATTATATAGTCAGTATAAATTGAATCACCTCTATATCGGTCCTGCTCAATACACACAAAGTGTACTAGTGTAATTCTATGGTTAAGATAAATCAACACTAAATTACACTACAACCATGCCAGTGGTTTGTCCAAAACCATCTAGGTTGTGAACCTCTACTTATACTGTACAAGGGACTGATAACATGATCTTCTGTATGACACCACACACCATGCTATCTACAATGTAAAGTATTAGACAATATGCACATAAATAACCAATATAAATATGCAAACAATGATCATGTGATTCTCATTCAAAATGTAGATGTCTATACAAAAGCTAAGCTTTTAGTATACATCCTAGCATCCAAGAACTCGGAACTCGACGACTTTCGACCTCGACCCGTCTCGATTCTTGTCCGCAATCCCCGCTTGGCAAAGTCTTCTCCCTTAGATCAAGACTTCGTGCTCGACTTCACTCACCAAGTCTTCGTTGCCCGATCTCGGACCAGGACTTGGTGCTCAACCCTACAGGTCAAGACTGTTAGATGTATACTAAAAAACTTGTCCTTTTATATGATTATCTACATTTTGAAAGAGAATCACAACAACACAATTGCATGTTTAAATTAGTATATGCATAACAGTCTCATACTCTGCATTGTAGATAACATGGTGTGTAGTGACACAGAAGATCATGTTATCAGTCCCTTGCATAGTATAAGTAGAGGCTCACAACCGAGATGGAGTTGGACAAACCATCAGGATGGTTGTAGTGTAATTAGATGTGGTTTGTCTTGACCATAGAATTATACTAGTGTGCTTTGTGTGCATTGAGCATGACCAAAATAGAGGTCATCCAATTTATACTGACTTTATAATTGGATTAGACCTTGAATTATTATGGAGTACAATCTCTAAATCCTGATATAATAACGGGCACGTGTAGTTAATATTTTATTTCTTTGATTTACCAATGGGCGAGATTTATTCTGCTAAATCGATAGGCCTGGTAAGTTGGGAAATAATATTAATTACATGGTGTGCCGTTGATTATTGACGGAATCCGTGTCCCGGTGAGTCGGGATGATGATGCCCCCTTGATGAGCTCATAAGGTTCATCATGTTAAACCCTGCAGGTGGATTTGATCCAACATGATGATGAGGTTGAGTGGTACTAGTCAAGGAGTTAGAAGTTGATTAATTAAAATTGTCAGTAATTTAAATTAATCGACGGACATTCGATATCTTAAACACAGGGAGATAAATGTACTCATAATAGGTGGAGCTCATATGAAAATATGGAGGTTGGTGAGGAAGTTCAATGGAGATCCTTTAGTGGAATGGATCTTCATTAATGGATTGAATTTGGATCCATTAGTGGGCCAAGACCCAACTCCTCCTCATGGCCCCTACCTTAGCCCTATATATACCCCTTGAAGCCATCAAGAAACAAGATTGATCATGCCTCATATTATTCTTCTCCATCTCTCTCTCTCCCTCTCTCTCTCCTAGGGCGCAAGGTGGCCGATGGGTGTGAAAGGAAGAAGGCCATTCTTCCCTTCTTTTCTCTCTTTTCTCTCCACTTAGGGCGTGGCACAAGGAAGGGAGGAGGCCTCATCTCCTTCCTCTTGGCCGGACGCAAGCAAAAGAGGAGGGAAAAGGGCCCGGCGGTGGCATATCTTGGCAAGGGGGTGGTGGCCGCGATAACCTCCAAGGGAGGTCTTTCCGGTGGCCAACTGTGGGAGGAGATCATCTCCTCGGCATCTCCTTGGGTCGGCAGCAGCTATAGAAGGAGGAAGGAGGTGGTGGCAGCGAGAAGAAGGTAGCTTCTTCCCTTGTGTGGCCGGTGGCAACAAAAACCCTAGGGTTTTGTTGGTTAGCGCAAGGAGAGGGAAGAAGAGAGGTTTTGGCTCTTGTTTAGTGATTTCATATCTTGGTAGCTCGTCGCCCACACGACGTCCAAGAGGGAAGGGGCATAAGGTAGAAGACTACGAGGTAAAGGAAGGTATAAATTTCTTCCTTGGTTCCTTGTTTGTCTTATCATTTCATGTGATATTTTGATTAATTATCATGTTTAATTAATTGCTTAATTAATAGTTGATAAATAATTAATTGGACTTCGATAATAAACACAAAAATCGACGATCCATTTGTCGTCTTTTCCGTGATTGATCAGTTAGGCGAAATATAAGGCTCGATCTTCGTGATTGGCTAAATTGTAATTCGAACCGATCGATACAATGACGAGATGGTCGTTTGGCAGACGGGTCTGAATTCGGATTAATTTTTAATCCATAGACATAGAGAGGTCTCTCAAGGGCAACTAAGTATTCGCTTAGGAAACCCGTCATGCTATACCCATCAAAGACTTCTTGCCTAACTTACCTAGGACCCCGATAATAATCATGGTTAATAATTAATTAATTGGACCCCGATAATAAACACAAAAACTGGCGATCCACTCGTCGCCTTTTCCGCGGTCGAACGTGTTGGATCGAGAGAAAACGATAGAGGGGGGGGGGTGAATATCGTAAGTCATTTCGGATTGAAAAAGAGAATACACAGCGGAAAAATTAAAGACTAACCAACACACAAAACACCAAGATTTTACTTGGTTCAGAGTCGCGGTTGGCTCCTACTCCAAGGCCCACGGTCGTTGACCGTTTACTGCGGGCAATACTATAGTCGTGTAAATAATTACAAGAATATGTGCAGTATTAGTGCAGTAAGAATACAATTAAAAATTAGCTCTTTGTTACCGACGCCCGTTGTAGATCGTTCTTAGGTGCGTAGGGTCATCGTTGCGCTAGAATCTCGAGATGGACGGTTTCCGGAGCAGAGCGCTTGAGTAGAAGAGCGTATTGGCGTTGGAAGCAGTGATGTCTGAAGCCTTGGGGTCGAGAGGCTATTTATAGCCTTTTGGGGCGCCCTGAACGTTGGGGGCGCCCCCCCCACGTGTCAGCCGATCCGAGAAACTCTCGGTCAGCCCTTATCCCACTCGAATAGGGCTGAGAGTTGACTGTGGGGGCACCCGAGACGCTGGGGGTGCCCGGGTTGACTCGATCCGCGGGCTTCTCGCTGGCTTGACTCTATCCGCTTCGTTAGCTTGAGCACGGGGCGCCTGAGGCATTCGGGGCGCCCGGGAGCACTGGGGTCCCCGGGAGCATGGGGCACCCCACCCAGTGAGCTTCCGAAGCATGCTTTTGCTGAACTCATGTTTGGCTTGTACTTAGGGCGCCCGGGTCCTTCCGGGCGCCCAACCCGGCTGCTGCCTCACTCCTTTGAGGCTTTCTGAGCTGCAGACACTCGTTCTTTCGGTCCTGCATCCAGGGTTAGTACCAAACAAGATAGAGTAAATATGTTAGTGAGTCTTACAGTCGTAGCTGTCTTGGTTCTGATTTTGGGTCTCCAAAATGGAGCCCTAGGTCGAACCGACGCCTACTGTTCCCTCGACGGGGAACGCGTCCTCACCTACTCCTCTCAGGAGAATTTATCTGATGCCAACCGGCTCCTCCGGTTGGACTTTTGCCCAGCAGTCCTTCGCCAGGTGCCTAGCTGTCATTCGCCAGGTCTTCAGTACCAAGCAGTCCTTCGCCTGGTGCCTAGCATTCCTTCGCTAGGTCTTCGACTCCTAGCATCTCTTCGCTAGGTGCCCAGCTGCCCTTCGCTGGGTCTTCGGTTCCAGGCAGTCCTTCGCCTAGTGCCCAGCAGTCCTTCGCTAGGTCTTCGACTCCTAGCAGCCCTTTGATAGGTGCCCAGCAGTCCTTCGCTGGGTCTTAGGGTTCCGATGCCTAGCAGTCCTTCGCTAGGACTTTAATTTGCACACTCAAGTAGCATGTTAGATAAACATAACATCTTAACTTTTGAACCCTTTTGCTATTATCAAAACACAGGTTCGACTTAGGTGCTGTCTGCACCAACAATCTCCCCCTTTTTGATTTATGGCAACTCGGTTCAAAAAGTTAAGTTAATCAGAACAGATGATATAAAAGTTTAGTTTCCTCCCCCGGAAGAAATCTCCCCCTAGATTTTTCAAAAATTCGTGGGGTTTTTAACAAAAATTTCTAAGTCTAAAGATGGAATTAATTTTTCAAACACTTAGAACAATTTTTAAAAGAACCTTTAGAAACATATTTTTCAAAAAAAATGGTTGTGCACTTTTGAAGGTTTACACTTAAGAAATTTCAAGTCAATAGAAAAGAAACATCTTCTGAAGTTTTAAGTGCTTAGAACCATAGCTGATGTTTAAGATAAGTACTTAGCAAAATTTACAATTGCTTATGTTTTAAGTACTTAGAAAAACTTTTTGAAAAACAGCTTGAGTTTAAGTACATAAAAGATTTTTGAACATAACTTAAGTTTAAGTACTTAGAAAAGATTTTTGAACACAGATTAAGTTTAAGTACTTAAGAAGATTTGAAAGCAGCTTAAGTTTAAGTACTTAAAAAGATTTGAAAGCAGCTTAAGTTTAAGTACTTAAAAGGATTTGAAAGCAGCTTAAGTTTAAGTACTTAAAAAGATTTGAAAGCAGCTTAACTTAGAGAAACTTTTGATGAAAAACTTAGTAATTTTGAAAATAAATAGATTAAGTACTTTTTGAAGAAAGGATAAAGTTTTGAAATTTTGAATTTTGAAAAGAAAAAAAAATTTAACGCTTCTCTCCTTTCCTTTCTCTCCCCCTTTGCCATATATCAAAAACAAAACAATATAGCAGATAAAAGATAAATAAATTGCATAATGTGCTGTACTGAACCAATTCAAGACTAAATCAATTTCAATTATCTCTTTTAGGGTTCTGTCTAACCCAATTAGCTACTTACTAACTGTTATAAACAGTAGTTTTCGCTAGGGTTAGTCGAGTTAAGTGTTCTGTTCAAGTTAGATTTTCTAAACTTGACACTTAACTTGATTACTGTTTAAGTTGTATTTAGTGCCCCAATTTCTGTAGATGCACTGACTTAAAGCATCTTGAATTAAGGCTAAGACCTAAGCATCTCAACCCATTCTAGGTTATCAATCAAAAGCACCCTAAGGTGCTTGTGAGATGCTGACTTCTAGATCTATAGGTGCATGCATTTCTAGGGTTAGGGCCTAGGCTAAGTCCATTTGTGAAAAAGTCCTAGTTTTGAAGGGGGTAGTTTTTGAAAGTAAAACTAAGTCGAAAAATTTATTTAAAAAGATTTTTTAAACCAAGTAAAAGTTGATTTTGAAATCACGTAAAGCGGTTTTAATCAAAAACTGATTTTTCAAATTAAATAAAGCAGAGAAAAAAAACAAAAGTAGAGTAAACCTATTCCGCCAAGCATAATCCTAACTGCCTTCTTAGTGAGCTGAACTCAGATTCAGGTAGGGGTTTGGTGAATATGTCAGCTAAGTTAGATTTAGAATCTACATGTTTAAGGACTATCTCACCCCTGGCTATGTGATCTCTTACAAAGTGGTGATTAACTTCTATGTGTTTAGTTCTGGAATGTTGGATTGGGTTCTTAGTTAGATTAATTGAGCTTATATTATCAATGAAGACTTGAGTTTGGGTGTAGTTAAGCTGGAAGTCTTTAAAAGTGTGCATCATCCATAGTAATTGTGCTACACACTCTCCTAAGGTAACATACTCAGCTTCAGTTGTGGATAGAGCTACACAGTGTTGTTTTCTGCTGCACCAACTTACTAGACTATTTCCTAACAGTTGGCAGCTTCCACTTGTGCTCTTTCTATCTAATTTACAACCAGTGTAGTCAGAATCCGAGTATCCTGACAAGTCAAAGGTTGAGGTCCTAGGATACCAAATCCCTACATTTAAGGTGCCCTTTACATATCTCAGTATTCTTTTTAGGGCTGCTAAGTGTGTTTCCTTAGCACAGGTTTGGTATCTAGCACACATTCCTACAGCAAAAAGGATATCAGGTCTGCTGGCTGTAAGATACAGTAGACTTCCAATCATACTCCTATAAGGTCTACTGGTTTACCATCAGGGTCACTATCTATTTTTACATTTGTGGCCATGGGGGTACTTATGCTTTTAGAGTTATCCATTTTAAATTTCTTTATTAATTCTTTAGCATATTTGGATTGATGGACATAGTTTTCATTCCTAGTTTGTTTAATCTGTAACCCTAGGAAAAAGATGAGCTCACCAACTAGGCTCATTTCAAACTCGTTTTCCATTATTTTCACGAATTCTTTTAAAAAATTAGAGTTGGTGGACCCAAAGATTATGTCATCGTCGTAGATTTGGGCAATAAAGATTTCTTTTCCTAAGGTTTTAATAAATAGTGTTGAGTCAATTTGTCCTTATTTAAATTCTTTAGAAATTAGGTAAGTTGATAAGTGTTCATACCAGGCCCTAGGTGCTTGTTTTAGTCCATAAAGTGCTTTAGTAAGTTTGTACACATGGTCAGATCTTTCTAAGTCTTCAAAACTAGGGGGTTGTCCTACATAAACTTCTTCCTTAATGAATCCATTTAGAAAGGCTGACTTTACATCCATTTGGTATAGTTTAAATCCTTTATGGGATGCAAAGGCCAATAACATTCTAATGGACTCAAGTCTGGCTACCGGGGCATAGGTTTCGTCATAATCTAACCATTCTACCTGACTGAATCCTTTCGCTACTAAGCGGACTTTATTTCTGACTATTTCTCCTTGATCATTTAACTTGTTCCTAAAAACCCACTTAGTGTCAATGATGGATTTGCCCTCAGGTTTAGGTACTAATTCCCAGACTTGATTTCTCTCAAATTGGGCTAACTCTTATTGCATAGCTATGATCCAATCAGGATCAGGTAGGGCTTCCTCTATAGTCTTAGGTTCTATTTTTGAAATCATTGCAATCTGACTGAGGTTTCTATAGAAAGACCTAGTTCTGACTCCTAAAGTTGGATCACCCACAATTTGATCAGTTGGGTGACTAAGTCTGGGTTTCTTGGTTTTTCTTGAACTTGGTTCAGCCTCAGGTCTGGCTGGTCGATTTTGTTCAATATTTAATTCAACATCTGGTTCAACATTTGGTTCAACTGACTCACTAGTTGGTTCAATAGTTAGTTCATTTAAGGGTTCAATTAAGGGTTCAACAGTTTGTTCATTATCTTCTTGATCAGTATTTGATGAAGTTTGATTTGGATTATCAGGTTTTGAGTTAATTTCTTCATCAAATATTAAATTGGTTGTTTCTTCAATTTTCTTAGTTTGTTTGTTGTAAACCCTATAGGCTCTACTTGTGGTTGAATATCCTAGGAAGATGCCTGAGGTTGACTTAGACTGGAATTTTCCTAGATAGTCTTTGGTGTTTAGGATATGGACTTTGCATCCAAAGACCCTTAGGTAGTGTAGATTTGGAAGTCTATGGTAGTATAATTCATAGGGTGTTTTGTTGTGTCGCTTGTTAATCAGGACTCTATTTTGAATGTAGTAAGCCGTACTAACTGCTTCTGCCCAATATTGGTTGACTAGGTTGAATTCATTGAGCATAGCCTTAGCGGCTTCTTGTAGAGTTCTATTTCTCCTTTCGACTATCCCATTTTGCTGGGGAGTTCTAGGACACAAAAATTCATGTATGTACCCATTTACCTTACAGAATTCTTCGAACCGTTGATTTTCAAATTCTCCCCCGTGGTCACTCCTAAGTCTTTTGATTTTAGTATCGTTTTGATTTTCAATTAACTTACAAAATTCATTAAGTAGGTTTAGGGTTTCATCTTTGGTCTTTAGAAACCTAACCCAGGTAAACCTAGAGTAATCATCAACTATTACTAGGCAGTACCGGTTTCCGCTTAGTGACTTGGCTCCATGTGAATCAAATAGGTCAAGGTGCAGGAGCTCAAGTGTGGTTTGAGTTTGATCAGATTGGATTAGTTTGTGATTAGACCTGGTTTGTTTTCCTTGATTACATGATTCACATATTATGTTTTCATGATTTTTAATTTTTGGGATACCTTTAATTAGGCCAAGTTGGGTGATTTATAAAATAATTCTCAGATTAGTGTGATCTAATCTCCAATGCCAGAGGTTTGATTGTTCTAACTGAGTTAACATATATTTAGGTACTAGGGGTAGGTTTATAGTGTAAACATTATTTTTCCTAGTGCCTTTAAGCATGATTTCCGAGTCTTGCAGGTTTCTAATCAGGCAGTCAGAATTGTTGAAGGTAACTATATAACCAGAATCACACAACTGACTTATGCTAAGCAAGTTAAAATTAAAATTTTCAACCAAAAGCACTTTCTTAATAACAAAGTCAGATTTAAGTTCAATATTACCTGACCCAATTACCTTGAGTGTAGCATTGTTGCCAAATGCTACTGAGCCTAGGTTCTTGAACTTGAGTTTGGTGAATTTCAATTTATCTCCAGTCATGTGTCTGGAGCAACCGCTATCCAACATCTATTGGTCCAAATCTTTATGTTCCTACGCATAAAGAGTTTTGTTGATATGGATCCAATTAGAATCAGGAATAGCCTAAATTGATTTTCACAGCCTAGTCTGTCTCACCCAATCTAAGGTTATCAATCACGTTTGCCTTATGGGTTTTGTGAGACAGGTTTTGCTAGATAAAATTTATTTTGAAAAATTATGATTTATTTAAAAAAAATGAATTAATTTTGAAAACAGTTGATTTTGAGTTTATATATAAAAAAATGTTTGAATCTACAATTAACTGAAAATTTATGTTAGATTTGAATTTTACAAAGAATAATTTGAATTTGAATTTCAAAAATTGGCTTCCAGGTCTTGGCGAGGCACTAGGCATTCTTTGGCCGTATCCTTATTGGATCATCAACCGTTTCCTTGACAAAGCCTTTTAATGAAATTTCATTTTCGAAATTGTTTTTTGAAAAATTCTGGTCTAACTAGTTTGTGTCTTGGATCGGTAGCTTCGGCTAGTTTCACCAATCTAAAGAGACCAAGTAGAGTATACTTGACCTTATTAGAATTGGCTTCCCTAACGTACTATCATCTCACCGCCACCCAATACTATGTTGTTCAGATTTCAGTTAAGTTGGTACAGTCCTTAAACTAACCATTCCTAAGTCTAAGCATGGTAAATTGCATGAATTAAATAAACAATCAATCATGCAATTTGCAAACAAAATTTGAATTTTATCTAACAATAAATATTGTTTTTAACTTGGATCCCCCTGGACTAAAGCCATGATAGTGGTTTGGCAAGATGTGAATCTTGTCCTTGGGGATCCAATACTGATTTGATCCAGTTTGTTTGTTCAGACACAGTTTGGGTACCCATGCCTGAACTTTAGGTCTGGACTGGTTCAGTACAGCATAGTAGGATCTTTGTCTAGATTTGGTTCTATAGCCTAGTCCGGATCGATTTAGAACCGACTTCTGTTTTACAAGAATCATGTCAAGACCCTTGGAACCAGAAGTGAATCGTTCTAAGGCTGATCTAATGTAACGCCCCAAAATTTCCATTTATAGTTCTTAAAGTCCTTAGAATGATTTAGAAATGGTTTAGAAATATTCTAGATATTTTAAAGAATTTTTAGAGTATTTTTATGGAATTTTCCGAGTCCGTTTGGTATTTTTGGAAAAAGAAAAAGAAAAAAAAAGGGGAAAATGGGAAAAACCAATTAAGTGCAGCGGGTGGATCGAACCCGCGACCACCGCGAGACCACACAAACGCACAACTGGCTGTGCTAGGGTATCAAGCACAGAAAAGGAAGGAGAGACATGTATTTAAGTTGTAGTTAGGTCAATCCGCCCCATAAGTATAAATAGGTAATTAAAGAGAGAAGTTTTATTTTCTCTCAAACCCTCTCCCTCTCCCAAGGTTGCGCCGACCCCTCTCCCTCTCCTCTCTTGTGCGCACGCCACACCAAGCCTAGAGGGCCGGCCAAGGCTATCTTCCAAGAGATATTCCTATATTCGGGATCCCCGCGACGAGAGGAACGCGTAGGCGCGAAGAATTCGTCGAGATCTCAAGTTTCTTCCGAGCTCTAGACATTAATCTTGGTTGTAAGTCCAAGATATCAATGTAAGTACTGCTCACCTGCAGTAAGAGGCGGTTTTTCCGCGAGAATTTCCTTTAAAAGTTTTTAGAAGAGATATTTCCTTTTTGTTCGAGTTTTTACATGTGATCTTAGTTCATTATATGCTTATATATGTTGATTAATACCCTATGTGAGTTTAGGGTCCAAGAAAAGCTATGAGAAAAGAAAAGAGAAGATAAAGATAAGAAAAGAAAAGGCCAAGGCCTTAAGAAATCCCCAAAAGTCAAGACTTAGGGATTTTAGCACGCAAGGTGCTCCAGAAAATGCCAAGGCATTTACAGATAAGAAAGAAAAGAAAGAAAAGCTATTTTATTTTATAAGGCCAGTACCCGGCGTCCAAGGGCGTCGTTAAAGAAATCCAGGTGTCCAATTCCAAGGTCTTGGCCCTGGTAGACCAAGGTCTGCTCTATTAGGATTGGTGGCTCGCTACCCCAACCTTTTAGGGAACGCGCATATGAGATGGTACTTACGTCTTCAGTGGATCCAAGTGATTATTATTTTCAAGTATATGCTTTAGCAAAGTTTCTAAAGTTTAAAGAGTTTTTAAAAAGATAAAAAATAGCTAAAGTTTCAAGTTGAGTCAAGAAAAGTAAATTGAGGTTTATTATTGCTTGAGTATGCATGTTTTGAGCTATACATGTCCTTAGTTTTTCTTTCAAGCATATTAGTATCTCATATGATGTTCAGTTCGATCTAG